>APFE031380817.1:23583-67804 GCA_000404065.3 Pinus taeda
AGCCCATTCAGTATGCATCGCACCCTATACACTGGGAAGGTGATTATGCACACAGCCTCTACACTGGGGTTTTCCAGTGTGGTCCAGTTTGACCATTTTATGAGCAGTTTTTAGTGGAGAACTTCTGGGAGATGATGTAATCAGCTGACCTTGTTCCTTTAGGCAGTGAAGCAACACTTTTAGGGACTTAGGAGTCCTCAGTTTATGGACATTTATGATTGGGGTTGAAGTGCCCAAAAATGTCTATAACAATGCACCCAACACCCAAGCCTCCACTACCATTGTGACTTTAAAATTTGACAAACATTTATATTTGCAAACAACATCATCCTCCACTTCTTGTAGTTCATCTTTAATGTTTCGTGGGATTTCTTCCTAGAATAACCCAATTGAACATCCAACATGTTGCTAAGCGTGAGCTTGACCCAGTGAGCCTTTGCCACTACCTTCTCTCTAGTACCATGCCCAGAGGCAACATAATTACAATGAGAGAGATAGGGAGTACAATTAGAGAACAAGAGAGAGTCGCATTGCAAGGTGTTGAAAGACAAGAGGGGGTTTACATGTAGGGAGCTTGAAAGCATAGGGACACAACAAGAGAGCCACAACAAAGTCGCAGGGCAATACCCAAACAAAATAGAAGGCACTAAAACAATTCACCACATGAATTGCATAGATAGACCCCAAAATGACTTGAATAATGTGAATGAATAGAAACATGCTTGGGGAGCCAATTGCCATGATAATTGTGAACCAAAACTCATCGAACCTCTGTCCATAACGTGTATAGATCCCACTTGAGATATGGCCCAACAACATGGAGGTGATAGCCCTAATGTTACAGTTAATTCCCCTTACCAAGTTTGAAATTATGTATTGCATCGTGATGAGGACAGGGAACACATCGGCTCGATAGGAAACACATTGACATCATTAATTAAATGAGGCGACAATGTCCTGATCACCCTCACAACATAGTGCATCTTGATTCACCCCATACAAAGTTTTTTTTGTAACCCAAAAAAACTTAACTCGCATGACACAGGGCTAGCAATAAACCTCTTGCGTCTATAGTAATTCCTCACCTTTATAAATTAGTCACAACGAAGAGATTTGAATCTTAAGTCTCTTAATCACCACAAACTCAAATTACTTCGATCACCCCTTACACTACCCAAAAAAATTTAAATTTAAATTTGCTGTAAATTCATTTAATCAATTTTAATATCGTAAATTAAAAGGAATTAAGAAATGGACAAATTTAAATTCTAAAATAAATTTATTTTATTTTTATTATTTCAATTTCTTATTATGCGCGATCTTGAATAATTTTAAATAATGGTTAAAACTGAGTCAAATTCATTAAAAAAAAAAAAAGAAAGATAAGTTTGAAGTACAATTACCAAACCCGGAAAGTTTAATTTTTTTTAATATAAATCTTAAAAAGTTATTTGAATTCATTTAAACGACGCCCCCACACTACGCTGTCATGGAACTTTAAAAGAGGATGTCATGTCAATGTAGCAAAAACTTAAAGCATCGGGATATGCGCTGTCAATGTCGAAAACCTGCAATCTCAGGGGCAATGGACTGATACAGATTAAATGAATTTTATTTCCAATCATTATTGAAACTAACAATGGAAGGAGTACACACTCTTCACGGCACTAAAACTAATTTAAATGTTTTTGCAGAGAGTCCAACCCATCATACTGAGGAGCGGCTCCATTTTGCAAACATAGATATTGATAACTGATTTGTTATCAAGATGATTCAGGAGATGCAGAAAAGGATGGATGGGCGATCCTGGCTCAGAAAATTGGGGAAGGCAGCCCGCCGTGCTAAAATACACAAGTCATCAGATGAGGCCAGAACAGAGGAAGCCGGGGGTCTGGTCAGACGGTTGGGAGTGTTCGATCTCATATTGATGGGAATCGGAGCTTCAGTTGGGGCAGGCATATTCGTCGTCACAGGCACTGTTGCCCGCGATGCAGGCCCAGGTAATATAAAATTTTATCTGTGCCTGTTGTGTGTATAAATTAAATATAAATAGCATTGCCAATTCTTTTTAGTCAATTGCATAATGTTTTCTGTAAATTGCATGATTCTTTAGAACTATAATGAAGGTAGATTTATTTCTTTTAAATCCTCTGTGTAATGCAAGAAACCAAAAATGACACTGCACATTCTATTATGTCAATTGCATGATTCTTTACAACTATAATGAAGGTAGGGTTCATTTCTTTTAAATCCTCTGTGTAATGCAAGAAACCAAAAATGGTGCTGCACATTCTATTATGTCAATTGTATAATTCTTTAGAACTATAATGGAGGTAGGTTTATTTCTCTTAAATCCTCTGTGTAATGCAAGATTCAAAAAATGGTGCTGCGCATTCCATTATTTGGTTTCTGTCACACGGCCATGTTAGTCACACGGCCATGTTAGAGTATGAAACTCTTGCTGCTCTGTAAATTGCATGTTTCTGTAGAATTATTTTGGAGTTTGGGAAATTTGTTTTTCTTTTAAATCCTCTATGGAATGCAAGAAACTCAAAATGCCACCTACACGTTCCAGTGTGGGTTTTGTCTCATACACAGGTTGGAGTGTCAGAACTCTTTGTTGCCTGATAGAGAAATCTGTTTTTCTATCCCATGTTGCTTTTCAGGACCGACAGTGTGGGGGCAATTCATGAATTATTATTATTTCTTTACCTTTTTAGCTTTTAGGGTAAATGGAATATTTCCTTTAAAATAGAGAACATGGAATCTTTTTCTTTAAAATAGAGCTATGGAGTGTCCCAATTTATTTTATTTTCCACCTGAGAGTATGAAAAATGATATTTTCATGGTCGACAGTTGTTTTTTTGTTTTTTTAATTTTATTCTTTAGATGGTTGGACTTCATTATAAAAAAAATTGTAAATAAGACTTTTATCAAATGTGGGTAGGAAGGATAATAATATTTCTCTCAATTATCTAAATTAAAAATTATTTAATATTGTTTTACTATTAGATTAGGTTTAATGGAGAAAGTTTATTATCAAAAGGTATTTGTCAACTGATATAGGGCCCCTCTTATGTTGGAAACTTGGTTTACTTGTTTAACATGACTTGTGGGTTGTTGTGCTAGATTCGAATTTTGGTAGGTTATATATTGAATTTTGGTAGAAAGGATAATAATATTTCTCTCAATTATCTAAATTAAAAACTATTTAATATTGTTTTACCATTAGATTAAGTTTACTGGAGAAAGTCTATTATCAGAAGGTATTTGTCAACTGATATAGGGGCCCCTCTCATGTTTGAAACTTGGTTTACGTGTTTAACATGACTTGTGGGTTGTTGTGCTAGATTTGAATTTTGGTAGGAAGGATAATAATATTTCTCTCAATTATCTAAATTAAAAACTATTTAATATTGTTTTACCATTAGATTAGGTTTAATGGAGAAAGTCTATTATCAGAAAGAAGGTATTTGTCAACTGATATAGGGCCTCTCCCAGGTTTGAAACTTGGTTTACTTGTCTAGCATGACTTGTCCGGGGCTTGTGTTAAATTCAAGAGTATAGTGACAGTCTCACTCACTAGATTCCAAATTTGCTCAATGACAGATGGCACAAGTGCTAATTCTCTGACTTAAAAAAATCCATTGTTATATCAAATTTATAGCATGACTTGTCCGGGGATTGTGTTAAATTCAAGAGTATAGTGACAGTCTCACTCACTAGATTCCAAATTTGCTCAATGACAGATGGCACAAGTGCTAATTCTCTGACTTAAAAAAATTCATTACATTAGTAGATGTTTTTATTTTGAAAATATGATTAAAAATATAAAATCACACAATAAATTATATTCAATATTCATGTTTTCTAATTTTGATTACCCAATTAATATTTAGTAACATAATAAAATATATCATAAATTGACTTTGAGATAATTATATAATTGATAAATAATAATCCATATTGACATATAGATATTTAAGATACAAATATAATAATCCAACTAATCCATTACTCATATAGATTTAGTAATTTGATTAACTGCTTGCTAAAAGACCATTCCTGAGTGAAGCTGTGAAAATTCCTTTGTTATTTATGGCTTTGGCTTCTAGCTATACCTAGGTTAAGGAGACAGTTCCTGAGTGAATCTGTGAATCTGTGAACAGTCATGTATGTTATTTATGAATTTGGCTTCTAGCTATGCCCAGGTTAGTGAGACAACTATTCATAAGTACGCTCCTTCAGTAGAATGCAGTGAGTCAGAAAGTTCTTTCAGTAGTTTTATTGCAATCCTGTGCATAGCAACTGCTAGCTAGAAAATATTAGAGGTCGCAAGCTACACTCCCAGATTGAACCAGAGCAGCATGTTAGCTTGGGGTTATGTTGTGGGTTCAATCCCTTGTCAGGACTATAGAGCCAAAGAGTGGCTTAAGGGGAAATTACCAATTCACAGGTTCAAACCAAATAAATCATTAACGATATATATTATGAAATGGGCAGCGGTAGAGCAGCCCATTAGTCAAACGCAGAGCTTTGTTCAGTTTCTAGCCTGTTAAGTTTTCAATATAAAATCCATAGCAGGATGAGCTCTTTCTCTGCATTCTGGAAAAACTATCAATTTTGCAAGCAGTTTTGTGTTTAGTAACAGATCTTAAGATACATGATGTGATTATATTCGTCTTTCAAAGCAGCCAGAGTTGCGTTACAATTCCTGTAATATTTATTGAATACAAAAATTCATTAATTTTTTGCAAGTCCTTGTTAAAGGCATGTTGGTATCATTGTAGTTAAGTTAGATTTTATGGTTTCGAAATGATTATTAAAATGATTTAAAATTTATTATAAATTAAATTTAAAGTGGTTAAAGCTACATTCAATTTAGGCGGATGTAATTGTGGTAGTGTTCAGTTTGGAATAAGGCTTCTAATTATAAATTGAAAGTGGTTATAGTCTATATTCAGTGTAGGTAGGTATAATTGTGATTTAAGATAGATCTGTCTATCTCTAATAAAGAAAGGTATGTTGGTATTATTCTAATTAAGTTATAAAATTAGATTTTATAGTTTAGAAATTGTTATTAAAATTATTTATAATGATGTACGTTTATTTTAAAAGAAGTTTTTAAAATTTTAATTTAGTTATCAAGGATTATTAGGTGGATGGTGGAGATTGAATCTCCATAGAATATGTTGGAATAGTCATATTAAGATTTATCTCTAAGTTAATTATGTTTTTTAATTAATTTATCCTAAATTAATTGATTAAAGAAAATGCCATATCAACACTTATCATATTGGGTATGTAGTATTGATAAGTCGTGATATTGATTCATAATATTGTAGCAAAAGCTATTTACAAGTTAAAAATTTTCCATGGTAAAGTGGGGTGAATCTTTATTCTTAGGAATATTTTTTTTGTAAGCTTGGCAAGATCTTTTCATTCATTTTCTTCAAAAATGCAAGTTACATCTATAATTCAAATGGTTAGGTGGTCTCAACATGCCTGGTGGAAAACCAAATCTGTTGGCCACCTAACTGCATTATAAGCCATCCAAAAACAAAAAAGTTTAAGACTGTCTAGCAAAGCTATATATGTTTGAGTATCTTTAAGCCTTCTAAAACCTAAATAACTAAAACAATATATCATAGTTTGCAGAGCCTTCATATATTCATAACACAATTTAAATTCAAAACTAAGCAAAACAAGTTGCTAATTATCAAAAGAGTCCATTGGAGCTGGATCTTTCACACTTAAACCAAGGAATTATCTCTTAGAGAGACATGGAATATGTTTCTCGATGTGGCTGAGGCGGGAATTTTGTCGCTAAATTTGGAACTATATAAGCTGAAATTCCTTATGAATTTCTTGGAGACTAGGATCAGTCTTGGAAGGGCCAGTTGAAGGATTCATTAAAGCTCTTGCCGCGATATTCTTCATCAACTAGTAAAGGTAGACAATATGTTTATATTGAGAGGATCGGGCTCTGGAGTGTCTAGGATCTGACACCAAGTCTCATCATTCCTCCATATCTAACTCTGCACCAACTGCCTTTTGGTTTAATTCTTCTTCCCAACCTGATATTAACTAACGAACCTAAGTCAGCGTGCTTGTTTGGTATGATTGAGCTAAGTCTTGAATGTGTCTTGAAGTGGATTTGCAGCCTCAACCCCTAGTTTGGCAAGGATGGGGTTGGTTGTGTCCTTGATGCTGCCCTGGATTTATACTACGCCCATGACCTCCACTAGTTGAGGAGCCTCTGTCGGAGGAGGGGCTCACCATGTTGCTATTTAACCAAACACTAAAATGAGACGAAGCCCTAAGACGAGAAGCCAAGACCACGAGCTTGAAGAAATTATCAAGCTTAAGGTCCTGGCGCACACATTGCATATTTAAACCTGTAAGGATAACACAACAGAAATCCATATAATAGTGAGCAGTCAGGCCAAAAACCCAACAATTTCCCCTGGATATGAAAGGGTCTACCGCGAGAGGTTGAAAACATCAACCCAGGGCTCCCCGAGCCATCTTAAGATAAAACATAGAATCAATTCGAGTAGTTCCTTACCTAGGAGACCCGTTCCTTAACAACTAGCATGATCATCGAATAAACAAGACAATAAACATAGTCATCCATGCAAGAGATACATGCTGAATTCCATAACAAAAAACTCAAGCACATCCCCATTCAAGACAATAAGATTCCATAATAGACAAAAACTATTTCACAATATTCAAACAACCTATCATAAAAAACAACACTTTCCTCCCAAAATTCACGAATGGGTGTCCGTCTAACTCTAGGCATTGGTTCATAAACTCTTCTCCATTGATATATCAAATGGACTCGATTCTTGGGGGATAGAATATAAGAGAAACTCATTAAAATAACATGCATGTTGTCGCTGACCATAGGGAGGAGGAAACTGTCAGAACCAAGGTGGCAGACCTCGTGAGGCGCCTTCACATTCACCCCCCCGCTTGCGAGAAGACTTATAAACATTCCCGTAACACTTGAATCCTCATAAAAGTTAATAGTTACCGTCATAAAACCCCGACAAGAAGATATCCCTTCGTCCTTCCCTTGAACCATTAATTGTTTGCATGAGCAGTGCCACCTTATGGTAAAGAGAAAGTCTACAAGGGTTGTAACAAGACTGCCCATCATCCCTTCCTATCATGGCAATAACCATGGCACAGATCTCGGACCCGCCCTTCTGTAAGCTTGCACCCCGATCGTGGATTTTATTGTTAGGAATGTTGTTTAACTTATAATAATTATTTTAATAATAATAATAATTTAATTAATTTTTATGATTTTTTTAATTTGTGGAATGTGAGATGTATTTTGGGATAAGTGTTTTGATGTTTATCATAGATTCATGCTTATATAAATTATGGTTGCACTATGTTATTATAAATTAAATTTAAAGTGATTAAATCTACATTCATTGTATGTAGATGTTGTAGTATTTACGTTGATAGGCATGTTTATTTTAGAATAAGAGTTCTAAACTTAAATTTAAAATTGTTAATGACTAAGATTTGTCTATCTTTAATAAATTAATTATATTTTATGATAGTAGTTGTATAAGACTTGTTCGAGCTTGGACGCCCTTTGATGAGATTTAAATCTGTGACCTCATAAAAACTAACCCCACATAAACTAATTAATATACACCTTATAAAAATATATATAATATATTTTATTCAACCCCTCCCCATATATATATATAAATAATTTTTATTATATTAATTATTTTTCTAAAAAATAATTTTAAATTTGCATTTTTTAAAACTTAAGTCACGAAGAAAATTAAAGATGGAATTGTTAGACTTCGAAAGAGAAATCAAATATCCAAAATTCTAAAGGAATGCCAACTCCTTATTGAAATTGAAGACGTTAAGCAACTTTTATCATTATCCTTATAGAATTCTTATCGTTTTCTCTATCTAGTGTAGATATAGTTGTTTCCTTAATCTATATTTCAAAGCAGCTTTCAATATAATTTTTTAAGTATGTATTGGGCTGATTATTTTGTGCCTCTTTCTTATATATCATTCGTAGTTCAAATTAAAATAATTAGTACCCTTTAATTTCTGGTTGATGAATTTATCTTACGTCTATGATAAGCTCTAATTTAAGAACATTTATTTATTTTTTTGGTTGGTCTTTCATAAATATAAATATAAAATAATGAATAATAATATAAATTTGTTTGAAAAAGAATGAATAGAGATTTATTAATATTTTGAATATTTTATATGGTATTTTTTGTTTTTTAGATTAAAATATTGATGGAAAAATTTAGTGTTATTTTTGTTCACAAAGAGCCATATCGTTTCATTTTTCAATCTCTAACGCTCTTCCTCTTCCACCAACATTGTTTGGTTTTTCTTCTTCTAACGATTTTAAAAAAACAATGGTTCATCAAAGATAGAGTTCATTCATTTGAGAAATGAAATCTTTGATCCAATTCTCCGCTTTAAACAATCTTGCCTATTTTTTGGCATAGTGTTCCTCTGCTCATATCCTCGATGCTTGCTTAATGAAGACCAATTGTTTTGCAAATTGATCCATAAAAGATGAATTGTTAGAGGGACTCAGGGGTCTCTAATGACTGGCAATCAGAGCACGACAATCTTCCTCAAGAAGCTAAGAAGGGTTGACCTGAAAGGGATTGCCTCGAAACCATCCTGTAGGGGAAAATGTAAAAGAATAAGTCGATGGTCGGAAATCCCCCCGATTCCCACTATAGATCTGAAGGAAACCCCAAAATTCAACAGAGCTTCTGAGACTGGAAATTGATCAAGTCTTTTAGATACTTCGCTACCCCCATAGAGATCATTAATCCAAGTGGGGGACAACTTAACAAGATCCAGGTCCATAAGATGATGATTCACCAACCAATCTGAGAAGAACCAATGCAGAGGGTTCAAACAGGGACTAGGCCCCCACAATTCTCGCATCCCTTATGCAAAATTTAGGTCTCTTCTAATAATGATGTGCTTGTTAACCAGAGCCCTTACAGAGCCCAATTCTTCCCAAAAATTCTCATGATCAAAATAAGGCCCATAACGGACAGTTTCATCATAATGGATGAGGGGAAGAAGTGGAGGAAATAGCCTTGAAATTGGGGTTACAAATTGGTAAGCAAACCACTAGAGAAGCCTTCAGTCCATATGGAAAAAGGCCCAATGCTTTAAACATCCCTTCTAAATTTTTCCTCTCTCTAACTCCTTAGCACATGGTATCTTGAATCATTAAGATATCAAGTTTGACAATAACTAGCAAACATTTGAGGGAAAATGTTTTGTGAGCATCCCAAATATCCCTCGCATTGAAAGAACAATAGTATCATACAATACCACTGGATCAAACTTCACTTACTCTAAGGGCCCTAATAATGGAGACCTGTTTTCCTTTCTTGATTGGCTTTACCTTGCCCCTTATGTAGATGTGTTTTTATTTCAATAAGATAGGAAATAGGGGGGTCTAAAGCAAGAACTCCACTAGAAGGGGGACCTCTTTGATATTTCATCGAGGTCGCGAGACATACTTCTTCTCACCTTGTGAGTAGAGAGGGGATGAAGAGGACGAGGGAGGGTTGGGAGGGGAAAATGGAGGCAGGAACTAAGGGCTTCACCATAGCCATCAAAGGGATGACACAAGGGGAGGAAATTGGAAAGGGGGGGCCTACATAAGGTGGTTGGGTAGACCTCTTGTGATAATACAACATACTCAGAAGATGAAGAAAGAGAAGGAATAAAATCCTACTAGACTAGAGACTGTTGATCGTAGATGGATGTAGAAACAATCCTTGATCGGACACTTTGGAAAGAGGCCCCCTGAATTGGAAGTGAGGTACAATTACAATTATTGCCTTCTTCTCCTAAGAGGGAAATTGAGCTAACCCCAGTGGACCCCAATTGGGACAATCTTTCTAGACTTTCCCTACCTCGTGACATCTGTAACCCCCCACCCACATTTACCCACTTTTGCATGATCTTTAGGGAAAACATGAGTTGAGTGCTACCTCCAAGTTCTAGTTATGGAAGTGGGACCCACAAACTGAAAGCTTACTACCATCCCTCAGGGACCACAGATCATTTAAGGGCCTAAGAACCACCCCTGGTGATCAATCCCTGAGTTTGAACTCTTTTTATTGACCTAAATCCACAATTTCACCCTTAACACCTCATGCATGTGGTTATGGGGCTTCAACCACACCCACAACCATGTCTACCAACAATTATGACCCAAAATCCCTTGTTTTGTGCATGCGGTCACGAGATCTATGCCACTTTTTCAGGAAAGCCTCTAGATCACTGCCCGTGACTATTTTTAAGTTTCTAGAAACATAAATAAGGTGATAAAAAGACTAACCATTCAAAACTTGAACAAGATCTTGACCAGAACATGCCTAGTACATGATAGACATTTCATCAAACATATGATAAACATATAAGCTATAAGTCATGAACGGATATCTGATCATAAACTTCTTAACTTCATCAAGGACTCACCAAGAAGGCTCTATTCCCTCTCAAGCTAGTTGCAACAACACTTGTTAGGCATGCATTCATCAACAATTAAAATAGTTATCAAATCTTGAACAAGAGTGATAACGAGAGCACATCATAGAACCATGCATATAACCAAATAGTAATCATGACAAATTTGCCAAAAAAATCAACATACTAACAAGTACATGTGCTCATTAACTACATTAAAAGAATAACTCATATTAACTTATGAAAAATCCAACCAAGTGAGGGACTTCCATGTACCACCATACCATAGATTGGACTGAACCAAATCTTTCTTTCAGCCAATCACCCTCATGCCATATTCCAAGCATGAATGTGGGATATCATGGGATAAACTAAGACATAATCAAACAGGAAATCCATAGGTTAAACCACCTCCACCCTCAAACTATCGTGATCTCACCTAAACCGGTCCCAAGATCACAAAACCAAACCAAATTTGGATGCCTTAGAATTCCTTCACCATACCTTGAGGAATTTTCTTGTCTCCACCCACCTATCAAGGGCTTCCCGAATAAAACCATCTCCAACCCCAAACCTTGGGATTTTCCCGAGACCACCTAACTCGGTTCCAAAACCTTCCGGCAATCCAAAGCTAAACAAAAAATGAATCCCATCACACCATCTCTATCCAAGAAATGGAAAGGCAAGGCTGAAACCATTGTTAAACCAGGCAAAACCCATGCCAATGACAACAAATGAATCAAATACACAATTGCATGTACCATGCATTCACATCTCAGCAAAGAAATCACACATGCAATCTATTATCTGCAAGATCTTCCCGCTGAAGTTGTTGATCCAAACTTCTCTTTGTGCTCCCTTGCTTTCCTCTGCTTCCTTTTTCTTTCTTTCTCCAAATCCAAGTGAATGCTAAATTGCTTCAAGAATACTCTAAGTGTGCAAGAATGTATGAGAGAGAGAGAGAGAATGAAAGGAGAGAGTTAAAACTGAATTGACAAAAGATATGAATTGTTTCTTTGATGACTTTTTTTTATCATTGATCTCCCTTTTTTCTTCATTTTTCCTCTAATTTCCCTTGCATGCAAATTTGTGTCTCTTCACCTTCCTTTTTTCCTATTTCCCTTTATTTTCATAATTAAATGCCAATTATTACCTCTTTGCATTTGCCAATACCTTTTCCAATTTCCATAGTCATTATTAAACCACAAGTCATGCCCACTATAATGTTTTCCCAATATTCAGCTTGGAATACATGTCCCATGATCTTGGTTTTATTTTTTTTTGCATTTAATATCCTTTATTACTTGAAACTTTAACTCATGGTTGTTACAACATTGATGGCACTTGAACGGGAGCTTCCAGTACTCAACTTTTTTGCACCCATAATTTTCCATTCATATATGTTTCAAATTCAACCACCATACCACTTCTGAGATAAACATCAACTTGGACCCAAGCCATTCTACGATCCTCCTTTGTTTGCCAAGCTTCCTGCATTCCAACATAAGATCTGAGCTTGTTCTCGATGGCTATGAAAATATCCAAACTCCCAAACTACGGAGGCAACCCCGACAAAAGGGCCCAAACCCTAAGAGTATCCATTGGCTCCTGTGCTAGGTGAAAATCAATAGGCTATGATTTCATAAAAAGACCATCCTTTCCCTAGCTTCAATTAAAGTTCAAAATGTGCAAACATTTGACTTTCGACTGGAAAACAAAATCTAACCACCCTCTCACTACACCACGAAAGATTGGCATATATCATAAAAGAGGTTGCAAATTAGAAGACAACCAACATCTTAGATAGGCCACTAAGATAGATTTGACACCAAACTAGTCAACCAAAGTTTTTCTAGAAAATGCCATTACTCTGCGAACTTTGATATCCTTTCCCATCATTAGACTTGTTGATTTGTGACGCCTACAAATGCACCCACCCCTCCAAAGTTTTTATGGAGAATTCCATGACTCTGCCAACTTTGATATCATTTCCCATCGTTAAACTTGTTGATTTGTGATGCCTACAAATGCACCCATCCCTCCTATGCATTAACACAATGTGGCCAGATGTGGAGGGAGGCACAGGTGCACACAAGGGAGGGGAGAACATAGACGGTGGTCCAGAAATAGGAGGGGGGAAGGTATCACGCAAGGGAGAAGGGAAAGAGCAAGAGGGCATCGAAACAATGACGAAACAAACTAAATTCAAAACATGCAAGTGGCCACATGTTTCATTCGAAAAATCCTTTGAAGCTTCTGGAAGCTTGCTGAGAGAGCGGAAATATGATGTAATTGGGGAGGAGAGGGGTACTTCGTATGAGAGTGAAAGATCAAGCTATGTGGGGGACTATACTCATAATCCACCAAATCCTCATATCTACAATCCATTTGGCACCAAAAAGAAACGAAAGGATTTCCAGCAAGGAATAAGCCAGCTCAGAAAGTAAATGATAGGAAAGATGTTAGGTCCCTATAATACTAGTGTATTCCTTTATTATTATTGCCATTGTAGCCCCTTATTGTTATTGTGGTGCCCATGTTGTCCCCATATTGTTATTATTGTGCCCCATAGAAGCCCACTATTTTTATTGTTGTGCTCTTGCATTATTATTGTTATGCCAGCTTTGACTATATTGTGACCCCTTAGACTCCTATATATAGAAATGAGGTCTTTTCATTTGTATCATTCAAGAATTGTTCATTTGTGTAATGTAAAGGAGGTTTCCCCCTCGAAGCGGCTGATTTTGAAGTCATTGCTCTATCTTTTCTTCTTTTTTGTGAGTTGGTTGCATAACAATTGGTATCGGAGCTTTGGATTCTAGGGTTTCGCTGCTTCAAACAGGACATTGTGGCATTTTCGCTATATCTTTTTTTCTATGACATTTCAGAAGCTAAAATTAAAACCCATTTGAGCCGAAATCGTGATGAACCTTGCATCTAAATTTCAAATCTTGTCTCGCTATATTTTCAGAGATATGATCCAAAGAAGTTAGGGTTTTTGCAGGATCCCGAATTATAGCTCAAACAGGTGACCTGGGGAAAATCGTCATAACTTTATCTCTGAGCACCAGATTGAAATTTCGTAATAATGTGTAGAAATAAGACAGGTTGTAGTTTTCTGTGTATTGGTTTCAGATTCGAAGGTCGAAACAGTGACACGAGGCACTTCATACAAGTTCGCTCTATTAAATGAGTCTATAATCAGTTCATCGTGGGAGTTTTGGAATAATTATTTCTTGGAGAATCCAATTGTGATCATACTTATGGGGTTGGAACGAGGACCTAGAGGGCTACCACAGAACGAACTTTCAGACCTTGGAGATCTAAAATTATAGAGATACAATAAATTCAATATCGAGCTCCTACAAGCCAGAAAAAGTGTGTAGTCCTTTTAGAATTTTGCATAAGTTTGGTTTGAAAAATTAGTTTGAAGGAATTCAAAGGACATAATGAAACATAATTATCATTAATTGATGCCCTGAAGAAAGAAAATGGAAACACCTAGTAAGCAACCTGAAAGTTCTAGCATGACTTATGAAGAAGAGGAAGAAATGCAATATGATATATCAAAATTAGGAGACCAATTGCAACAAATTTCACTCTCACAAAAAGTAACAGAAGCTAAGATGGATGGTTTAAAGAGAGGCTTGGAAGTTAAGATGGATGATTTAAATAATGGTGTGGAAGCTAAGATGGGTGGTTTAGAAGTAAACATTGAAGACTTGAAGGTTTGAAAGGAGGTTTGACAAAGTTGCTACAAGAAATGCTTTCTAATGGCGAAAAGGTAGTAGAGGAAACTCATGATGAGAAAAAAAAAATGGTTAGTCATGATTTCATAAACGCTAATGTTGGATTGAAGACCCACCATGTTCCAAATATTGATATGAGGAAGTTTGATGGCAAGGATTCCGTAACATGGATACTACAGATGGGGCAATATTTCGATCTCCATAATGTGCAAAACACACAAAATGTACACATTGCAATTTTAATTTGCAACCCAATCAGTTTGTATGGTATCGGTGGATTTTCTCTCATAAACAAATTGTCACTTGGGCAATTTTTATGGAAGAAATGATAGCACATTATGAGGATACAAAAAGCAACATCTTTTTTAGCCAATTGATAAATCTCAAACAAAAAGGTTCAATGGTGGAGCACATTGAGGACTTCCAAAAATTGATTATAAGGGTAAAAGATATTCCAGAGGAGCATATGATTGATGTGTTCATAATGACATTAAAGGATAACATCCAACATGAGGTTCGCCTTTGGGAACCTTAATCATTGGAGAAGGCATTCATGTTGGCAATAAAATTTGAAAGAAAAATTATGGCAACAAGGAAGCCTACTAATCACAACTATAAAGATGGAAGTATTGTTGCTCCTAGCCTTCCACAACCTACAAGGTTGACACCACAACAATTGGAAGAAAAAAGAGCAATAGGGCTTTGTTACAGTTGTGATAGAAAATACTCTAAAGGTCATAAGTGTGCTGAGAAGAAATTATTTTACATAGATTGTGAAGAGGAATAAGGAAAGGAACAAGAAACATCAAAAGAAGAGGATACACACCAGGAACAAAGCCTAGAGAAAGAAGAAATGAATCCGACCATATCTTGTAATGCATTGGCATGAATTACCACTCCTTAAACTATTAAGATATAAGGACATATCAAGAAGAATAAGGTAATAGTGTTGATTGATTCAGGTAGTACCCATAATTTTATTCATTGTAGGGTAGCGAAGGAATTGAATTGCTTCCTATATCCAGCACCAGAGTGTCAAGTGATGGTTGCATATGGAGGAACAATAAATTTCTCTGGAAAGTGCCATAATGTCAAGCTATTCATGGGAGAGTATGTGTTGACTAGTCCAATGCTTTCCATTCCAATGGGGTGCTGATGTTGTACTAGGAGTCCAATGGTTACAATCTTTGGGTATGATAGCTTTTAATTTTCAAGAACTTTTCATGAGATTTTCTATGGAAGGAAAGGAAGTTGAATTAAGGGGTATTGCAGGGAAACCAGGAAAGGTAATAAGCTCTAATGGTATGACAAAGCTTCTTAAAAAGGAGCAAAGATGTGTAATTGCACAATTATGCTCGCTAGATGTTTCCACATCAAAACCATCTATTTCTCCAGACCTCCAAAAAGTCCTGGAAAATCATTCCAAGGCATTTGAGACTCCCAAAGGTCTCCCACCTATGCGTGATCATGATCATGCTATTCATCTGATTCCAGGAATTTTTCCTCTGAACATCAGGCCATACAGATATCCCTATGTCCAAAAGAGTGAAATTGAACGTATGGTTGGAGAAATGCTAGAGGCTGGTATAATTCAACCTAGTCAAAGTTCTTTCTCTTCTCCAGTAGTATTGGTGCACAAGAAGGATGGATCATGGCACATGTGTTCAGATTATAGGGAGCTCAACAAGCTCACTATTAAAGATAAATTTCCCATTTTTGTCATTGATGAATTATTGGATGAATTACATGGAGCAATTTACTTCACCACGTTGGACCTTCATTCAGGATAACATCAAATCAGAATGAACTCTGAAGACATTCCGAAAACAACATTTAGAACTCATGAGGGTCATTATGAATTTTTGGTCATGCCTTTTGGCCTTACCAATGCAGTTTCTACATTTCAAGGGTTGATGAATTCCATTTTCAAAACCTTCCTTAGAAAATTTGTGTTAGTATTTTTTGATGATATAATAATCTACAATAAGTCTTGGAAGGATCATGTTCAACATGTTGATAGAGTGCTCAAACTATTGGAGGAGAAACAATTATATGCAAAAACCTCCAAATGTTTCTTTGGAGTACAAGAGGTGGAATATTTGGGTCATATTATATCTCATAAAGGTGTTAAGGTAGACCCTAGCAAAATTAAAGCCATTAAGGAATGGAAAATCCCCACATCCATAAAGCATCTGCGAGGATTTGTTGGGTTGACAGGGTATTATCATCTGTTTGTTAAGAATTAGGGGAGAATAACGGCATCTCTAACAACAATACTAAAGAAAGATGCATTTTCTTGGACTCCAGAAGCAACGAAAGCCTTTGAACATCTTAAAGAGGCAATGTGCCAAGCACCAATCTTAGCTACGCCAAACTTCACAAAAACCTTTATTGTGGAATTTGATGCCTCAGGAAATGGAATTGGCATTGTTTTAATGCAAGAAGAAAGACCATTGCTTTCAAAAGTCATCCAATCAAAGGAAAGTATTTACACAAATCTATTTATGAGAAGGAAAGTTTGGTAATACTACATGCACTTAAGAAATGGTGACCTTACCTAATGGGAAGACACTTCAAAGTAAAAACAGTTCCTGATAGCCTTAAATACTTTTTAGAACAAAGATTATGTTCAAAAGAGCAACAAAAATGGGTCACAAAGATGTTGGGTTATGACTTTGAAATCATCTACAAGAAAGGGAAGCAAAATGTTGTTGTAGATGCACTCTCAAGAAAGGATGAGGATCTGGAAGCATTGCTTAACGCCATTTCTATTATCCAACCAGATTGGATAAACAAAGCAATGGATGAATGGAAGAATGATGAAGAAGTGTGGGCACACATTCAAAAGTTACAACAAGACCCTAATACATCTAATACATTTAGCTGGAAAAGTGATTTGTTATGGTACAAAGATCACTTATACCTCTGTAAGAATTCCCAACTCAAACAAAAGATTCTTATGGAATTGCACACCTCTCCCTTAGGAGGGCACTCAGGATTTTTAAAAACTTGCCATAGGGTTAAGAAGGAATTTTTTGGGATGGCCTTAAACATGATATTCAAAAGTTTGTGGCAGAATGTTTGGTTTGCCAACAAAATAAAGTTGAAACAATTAAGACCACAGGTCTATTACAACCTTTATCCATTCCGAGTCAACGTTAGGCAGAGGTTTCAATGGATTTTATCATAGGTTTACCCAAGTCAGAAGGAAAGAGTGTCATCATGGTGGTAATTGATAGACTTACCAAGCATACACACTTTTGTGCATTATCTCATCCCTTTAAAGCCAATACAATTGTTACTGCATTTATGGAAACAATTCAAAAGCTACATGCAAAACCAAATATTGTTGTAAGTGACAAAGATCCCATTTTCACTGGAAATTTTTGAACAAAATTATTTTCTTGTCTGGGTACTCAATTAACTCATATCCCATCTTATCATCCTCAATCTGATGGGAAAAATGAGATAGTGAATGAATGTTTGGAAGGATATCTTCGTTACTTTATATCTGATAAACAAACATAGTGGGTCAAATGCTTGCCTCTGGCTGAATGGTGGTATAACACTTCCTTCCATACTGTAGCGAAAATGACCCCATTTATGGCACTTTATGGATATCATCCACCGTCCATCACATCATATCTAAGAGAAAATTCTAAGGTTCAAGCAGTGGAAGATCACATCAAGCATCAATAACAAGTTCTCCAACTCTTAAATGATAACCTCACTTTGGCACAAAATAGAATGAAACAACAAGTAGATCAACATCGCAACAAAAGAAGTTTTGATGTAGGTGACTAGGTATTTCTACGGTTACAACCATACAAACAAATGTCTCTCAAGAAAGCTAAGAAGGATAATAAATTATCACCAAAGTATTATGGTCCATACAAGGTGTTGCAAAAGATTGGTACTATGGCATACAAATTGGAGCTTCCTACAGCTTCCCGAGTGTACCCACTTTTCCATGTTTCATGCTTAAAGAAGATTATAGGTGACAAACTCCCAGTTCAAAAAATATTGTCAGAACTTGATGAGGAAGGAAAAATCATATTGGAACCTGAAGTAGTCACAAAAACAAGAACTCGAAAGTTATGAAATCGATCAATTTCAGAGTATCTCATCAAGTGGAAGAACTTACCCACTGAAGATTCCACATGGGAGGATGAGAATTGTATACAGAAGCATCCAAAACTACTAAAGCATTGAGGACAACAATTTTCTGAAGGAGAAGGGCATGTTAAGTCCCTTTAATACTAGTGTATTCCCTTATTAGTATTGCCATTGTAGCCCCTTATTGTTATTGTTGTGCCCCATAGAAGCCCACTATTGTTATTGTTGTGCCCTTACATTATTATTGTTATGTCGGCTTTGGCTATATTGTGACCCCTTAGACTCCTATATATAGAAAGGAGGTCTTGTCATTTGTATCATTCAAGAATTGTTCATTTGTGTAATGTAAAGGAGGTTGCCCCCTCGAAGAGGCTAATTTTGAAGTCGTTGCTCTATCTTTACTTCTATTTTGTGAGCTGATTGCATAACAAAAGAGTACAATAAAGCAGTGAGGCATGAAAAGAAAAGAGGATTGAAAACTATAATCAATGAAAAGGTAAAAAAAGGGACTTCAGTAGCAATGGGACCATTTACGAAGATCATAAACATAGAATGTAAAGGAAAAAACCCACCCATGGATTTGCATATACAAACCAAATCCAAAACCCTTCCCCATCCTCAAACTCCCGTCACATGTCAATTTTCAACCTCAATACTCAACATATCTAATATAATTTATTCATGTAATTATTGTGTGAAGGATTTGGATTTTTAATGACGTCTATAGTCAACTAATATTTATAATGAATCTTAAACTTGGACATTTTGTTGAGGATTCAAGTTTAAATAATATCGAGAGTTTATATATATATATATATATATATATATATATATATATATTAAACACAGGAAATATCTTGATCTTCAATCTCCATTTATGAAAATGGGCAGGAAGATATTTTTCACTTACCATGACGTACTTCGATAAACAACGCATATTAGTTGATGTTACAAGGGCAACTAAAACAATTTTTTCTAATGATAAGTGACTCGCTTAAAGAAATGTTGTTGGAGATGAGAGTACAACTATGCTCACAAGAGCTTATGTCTATCATGAATCAATGTGGTGAGATACTCTTAAATGAAGATGAAGATAAATGATGCTCACAAGTCTCTATGCCTTTCACAAGTGCATGCTTATTATGTGAAAGGCATACTTATTATAGACTAGTGTAGTGAGATACTTTTAGAAGGAAATGAAGGTACAAAGACGCTCAAAAGTTCTTATGCCTACATATATAATTTTTTTATCTGTCAAGTTGTCTGTGATCCTCCAGGCTTGACTTGTAGCTTGAGGAGCTGCGACCCAGGGGCATCTAAGCCATCAAAAGTCACCCAGGGATCGCACCCAGTCTGGGCCACACCAACCCTTAGTTGATTGGATTTTTTAGCATGTCTGCTCCCCCTAGCACAAGGCACAACTACTCCCCGTGAGGTTTGAACCTGGGTTGTCTTGCTAATGAGGCCCATCCTCAACCGATTGTGCTAATGGAACTTGATTATGCTTATGCCTATATTCAACTAGTGTTGAAATACTTTTAATTTGTTAAATTAACATTAAAAAAATTATTGTATAAGGGTTTGGGATTATTGATTTATGATAAATTGTTTAAATTTATTAATCAATTTTTTGTAAATAAATATCTTGAAACATAAAATTTTGGTTGTCTATTTTTTGTGTTGAACTAAGTGTCATGAGTATAAAGAAGGCCATAAGATTTATTATTATTATTATTATTTTAATTATGAAATGATATAGAGGTTTTAAGTCCCTTCTAAATAAAATAAAAATAATAAATATCTAATTAAGTTGTAAACTGAAATTAAACATATTGTACATAAATTTCGCAAATTTCCTAGGATGAGTTGTTTAAAGAATTGAATAAAACTAGCAAAGAGTTTATATTCGTATCATGATCTTTTTATTTAGATTTAATTTAATTTTATTAATTATAATATATACGAGTGGGAATTTTTTATACAAAAGAATATAGGTCTAAAATATGGTCATCATACAAGAAGAGTTAGCTATAATGAAAATTCAAGGGCTTTTATGTGTGAAATCTATTAGAATTGTCTCGGGTAGCTTGGCAGTTGATTGTCGCATTGCCTTGTCTGTGTTTAGGATTTGGAGTCTCGTGTTATATATGAGTATATTTTGGTGTCTCATAGTTCTGGGTTGTGGGACATCTGTCGATGGTGGTGATTCCTCTATTGTCTCTTCTGCTAACTCGGTAGAGTTTGAAACATATGTTTGGAGGTATGGAGATGACATAATTGTATTAAGGTCAGGTCTTCAAGTTGGCTTGTCTAGTCTCTTCTCTTGTTACTTTGTAGGGCATGGGATTTTTAGTGGATGCTCTAGGTGTACCCACAATGTTACAACGATGCCTCCTAGATAGAGAATGTGATGTTGTAGACAGGGGGGAGGTGGTCGCACCCCTCAGGGGCAGCGAAGGGAAAGACCTTCTGCCCATGATTCATATGCCACCTTCTTCAATGTTGTTCTGCCAAATACAAGAAAGGAAATCTGGAAGCTAGAGACTTAAGTAGGGATTGAATGCAATCCTATTCTGATTCAGAATATCTTGAGGACATTTCCAAATGGATTCATGACCTTGGTCATACCAGGGGAAGGAAGAAGCAATACTTGAATTCAATCACTCTACACTAGAAAATGACAACTTTGCTGGGTTTGTTCTTAAGGACAAGCAAGTGGAGAAATACAATGTCTTCTCCACCCCATAAGACATCAAAGGAATGCTCAGAAACCAGAGGTCTTGTTTGGACATTATCGATTCCTACCTGACACATGTGGAGGGCGACATTGCATGTGAGTCTAAAAATGAAGATCTTATGGACTCTACAAGTTCAATCATGAGAGTGTTGGCCACAATTTCCTCCTTCGAGAACGAATAAAATTATAGAGGGTTGAAAACTTTGTTTGGCATCTATGTGGTTGGTCTCAGGCCTGGTCAACAGGGTCCTTATTTGTTCAAAGTTGTTTTTAATGATCGACTTGTTATTTGATATATTATCTCGGTCTCCTTTATTTTGGTTGTGTCGTATGTGGTCTTTCGCTTGCCAGGCCGACATGCTTATTATGTTGCATGGCTGGTTATTTTATATGTATGGATGTATTGTTTCGATTGCCTTCGGTATGGTTGATAGTATGAGGTCTTTTGCAACCAAGCCTATGTGCACGTTTTTTTGTGCAACTGGTTATTTGGTATTCCTAGATGTATTGTCTCGGTCGCCTTTGTTTTGGTTGTATTGTAAAGGGTCTTTTGCTCGCTAGCCCTGCATGTCTATTTTGCTTTGCGGCCTTGGGATAACCATGGGTTCTAATTATCAACTCTGTATGACCTCCCAGTCTTGTTTCATAGGGGAGGCTCAGTCCTAGTTTTGTTGTGGGCTACATAATGAGGAAATTCAAATGCTGAGGGAGAAAATGTAGATCAATGTACTTTTGACATATGAATTTTGAGTAATATAAAGTCGCAATTTACAAAAAAAAGGGTCATAATAAAGTATTAGCAAAATTTAAATGTTGCGATGACTAAATACCAAAACTCTCAAACATAATAGCCATTGCCACATAAACTAAAATAAAATAATCCATAATAAAAAATCCATAAGGCAAAATAGTAAAAAGTATGGCCCTTAACACAACTATTAATAGATAAATATTATGTTGCAATAAGAAGCTTGAAATGGCTAGTGGATCATCGAAATTGTTTGGGTTTGCCCCCCACTTGGTTCAGATTGGCTCATTCCCAACGACAATCAATGCTCAATCATTGTTGCCTAGTTTAGGGGGATTTCTAATCTTTGAGATAGTAAGCGCCATTTCGAGTCCTCGTTAACTTATTGTACAGGAGGTGGTGGCCAATAAAACCTCCTTTCTTGTCTCTTATTGCATAGCTAACCCAATGACATTGTTGATCATCTGGATTTTGGGGTTACTATGACCACACTGATTAGGAAGGGGAGTTGCCTTGATCTTGTTGCAAGGAGTGTCTCCCAAAAATTTACCAATGATTGAGACTATTACTTTTTTACTTTTGTTTTTTGGAATACTTATGATTAACTTAGTAACAAGTATGTACTTTCCTAGTATGAAATATTACAAAGGAATGCAACCCTAAAAAGAATACCACAAATAAGTAACTCCATCCTTACAAAAACCTTTTTATACATGTCAAATGACTTATTTGTATGAGCAACATAACACATGCGAGATGAACATGTTTTTGAGAATTTAAACCTTGGTAAATAGTGTGAAACACTCCTATTTTATTACAAATATAAAAACCAAATTTATGGTTGAATTGGTTAACTCTCAAAACTGAAACTAGATTGAAATAGGGAAGAAGCTACAAAAAATTATCAAGCCAAAAATAGTTTAAAATATTCAATTTTAATAAAAAAACATATATATTCCTTTAGATCAATGTGAATCCAAACCATTAAGTACAAATATGTAATTTTTTTTTTGTATACCTATAACCATTACATTATATAATTTATATTTGAACCAAATACAAAAACAAAAAAATTTAAATGATCTCTCAAATCTAGAGATATGCGGAGCAATAAGTTTTAACTGCCAAAATCTACAAGAAGCAGATGAAAGAATCAATTGAATATTCATCATCCTCTTGGTTTTATCTCTTTGAAAAGCATCAAGATAGCCTTGCATTTTCACTCTTAGTTCATTGAAGGCTTCTTTGCAAGGTTTTACATTCCCTCTTGCATGTGCTAAGTGTGGTTTCAACTTGCAAGGCTTCTCACTAGTTTCCTTTTAACACCGATTGCATACCATTTTGCCTCCAACCAATTTCCAATGCCAATGTTAGATCCTTATTTTTTTAAGGGAGTTATGGCAATTTGTTGACCAACAAAAATATGTAAATAAAACCCTAGGTTTTTTTAATTTCTAGAAAAACAACAATATTATTATAAAGAAAATTACAATTATAAAAGAAGTTTTAAACATTTACATATCAACACAAATGTCGAATGAAGATTTTAAGTTTAGATTTTGAATCAACAAAACAATAACCCCAAAAAAGTGGAAGAATGGTGTAAAATGAAGATAAACATTACAGATAAATGGAAAAATAATAGAAAATGAAGATGAACACTAGGTCCTTACTTAATAATGAGGTTTAGGTTTAAATATAAGATTATGAAATTTTAGTTATATTATTATTATTATTTATTTAATTTTTAATGTATTTTTTTGTGGATTTTAGAGCTTTTGTACATCTTTGTATATAATTGATTGGTTGAAAGAAAAATAGTTGATTATAAAAATGATTAGCTACTCAATCCACACTTTTTGGTTTGAATTGTTTATTTTGATTATAAGAAACTGACCCAATGGACTAGTTTCAATAACATCGTTTTATTATCATCATTATTATTATTTTGTAAGTTAAATTTGCGTTGCCTAAAAAATTAGAATACAACATAAATGCCACGAAAACTCAAATTATTACTAGCCTTAATTTGCCACAAGGGAAACCAAATATGTTGACTGGTAATCTATAAGCAAAAAATACCAAATTTAATGTCTCTGGTTTGAATCACAACAAGGATTGTCTAATGTTGGGCTACAAAATAAAACATACCGACAATAAAAAGAAATAACATAAGTCAAGTATTAGAAGAAGTCAGAAGAGTAGGATCTTGAGCACTGGTACCAGTGGTTGGAGCAGAAGGCTTGAGTTCACAATGAAGGTGGCTCTCAAGATATGCCAAACAAGCATTCAAGCTAGTTAAGCAATTATGTTGATATCATTGCACTCGATTAATCTCATTAAAGGAGGAGATGATTTCATGTGGTCCTCATGCTTCTCCTTCAAGACACGTCCCACAAGGGTTTTCATATGCCAATAGAAGGTGATGAAATTCAAATACTAATTTTGTCTTTCCCCGGTGAGACTAGGGTCAAGAACCCAGTTGGGCACCTCTTAAAAAATCTCAAAATCAGAATGCACCTAATGGTCATTTGAGGTTCAGGTTTCTAGTTGGATGTTTGGTGGAATGAAAGATTACAACTATCGCTTGGGCTTGGGCCTAGGCACACGATCGAATTTGTTGACCCAGACCACCACTGCCCTTACCACCTCCGCACCTGCGGTTATGCATGTGTTTCCTAAGTATTATGAACCAATGGATACAAAGAAAGACGAGAGTGAGGATACCCCGCCCCCCCGAGCAAACTAGAGAGCAGGCGAAGAGGGACAAAGCTAGGGCGAAGCCAAACCATCATTGCAGGACAAATTAGAATAGGGCCAAAGGAACCCAGCAAGGAAATTCACCCCCACACTATTCGAGCCCAAGGCACAAGACACATGAAACCTCTACGGGGATGAAAACACTAGCCAAGAACCACAGAAAAACAGAGAAGATAGAACAAAAAATAGGAATAAATAGGAAGGCCAATACTCAGAGAACACAATCCCAAGATGTGTGAGTAGATGAGGAGGCAAGCATTGCGCATAAAGAAGACTTGCCAGCTGACTTCCCCTCTTGAGTTAGATTGAATTGTTGCAAGACATCGCTCGAATGTGCTGGAGTAATGACATCATAGTCTAAACCAAAGTCCAAGGGCTTGAGCGAGTCGCTGAAATTGGCCACAACAAAGGGAGTTTTGGTTTTATTAAAGAAATAGACCACTGCTCCTACACCCCCAAAAACCAATAGTTCAATTGCATAGAAAAACCATGAATCTCACAACTGCTCAACAAGTAAGTCACCGAGCACTGCTCTATCCCTTTGATGTTGGAGTGCAAGCAATCTCTCTAGTAGCAGGTGGTGACCAAGCTAGGCCATTGATGGTTTGGCTCCACAGGCCAACGACCTCAAAGTAGCAAAAAGTAGTATGCCATGCCATTATCACATAGAGTTACCCCTTCACTTTGAGCCAGTCCTCACTCAACACTAAAACAAAAATCCCATCTGTGGTGGGGAAAAACAACCAAAGCCAACATATATAATCACCTTCCACATAACAACCCACAAAGCAAATACGCATTTGGAAAATGTCCATCATAAAAGATGAAGTTAATACCACATGTATTCACATGGGGTAGGCAAGCCACACCACCCCTATTAAATGCTAAGGGAAGTGACAAGGTAATAGATGCCCCCAACATTCCTTTATGCCTGATACATCAACCCAAATAAGAAATAACAACATTTTATTATTAAAACCATTACCTTATTAAAATAAATCCAATTTTTACAATACATTATTTTAAAGCTAATTTAAATTCATGTAAATGTATACCATTCATAAAAATGAGAATTTAGAAGTATAAAAAAATAGTAACATTCATCTATATTAAATTGTTTTTTCTAAAAAATTTTAAACTTCCTTTCTACTATTATTATTATTATTTTTTATGATATAATATAATATATTGATATAAAATTATATTTATATATAATATATATATATTATAAATTTCTTTATTTTAAGTGAAAATGGAAATTTAAAAAACAACTAATAAAATAATAAATTTCATTTTATCAAAATTAATAAAAATCATTTTAATCTTAATAAAAATAACATTTAAATATCCCATTAAAAATAATTTAAAAATTTGAAATATCCAATTTAAATAATTTATTTCTTTATTGTATTTTTAGTGTAGTCTAACTTACAAACAAAATAGTTTTTTTCAACTGAATTCACCAAAAAATACAATTTCAAGATTTTTTTGTTATTTAAAATAAATTTTTGAATGCATAAATACATTGAGTTTTATTTCATTTTTATACATGCTTGCCTAACAAGTATTATATTGTCTTTGGTTTTTGGTCAAAAAGATTTCTATTAAAACCAAAAAATATTATGAAGTTTTCATAATTTTTTTCAAAAATTCATATTAAAATGAACTTTCAAAAATTAAAAACTATTTTCTAATTTATCTAGAAATTAAATTATTTATATCAGTTTTGTAGTCAAACTAGCTGTTATTTTCTAATGGCCAGTTAGCTGCTCTCTTCATCTATTTATTTCATTGCCTAGATGGTTCCTCATCTTGTCAAAATGAACCACACTCAAAACGCGTCGACCAAATTATCTCCTATTTGATTTTTATTGAAAGATGTTGTTATAATTATTATGGATCACAAAGTCTAGATTCATAAATTAAATTATGTTTTTTTGATTGGTTGTTCAAAATTTTTATGTGATTTTAATGTCATTTATTATAAAAAAAATAATTTAAAAATAATAAAATTAAAAACATCTAATAATGAAACCTAGTCAAAGTTGTCATTATGTTTGAGGCTTTTTGAGCTAAGAAGCTCATTCTACAACCCAGTTTGATGTGCAAACCTGTCCTGTCCGTTATCAAAGTTGAAATTTTTGCTCATGAGGCAAAAACATTTTTTTTTTTTTTTTTTAAATCTAAAAATAATAATTAAATAACTATACTAAACATTTAAATAATGTCTACTCATAACAAAATTTGCAAGTGAAGAAATTGGATCCTTCTCGGCTCACATTAGATCAATATTTAAAATGGATTAAAATGGACTTATGCTGGTACTAAAACAAATGCAATCTTGCTAATTTTTCTTTGCGAAAAAAACTTAGTAGCTCTAACTTATCCAAGTATTGCAAATATATACCTTACCATTTTTATAATTATTTTTTAATAAATATTTTGTGGAATATACTATATATATTTATATATTATATTTATATATATTAATTATATATATATATATATATATAATATATATATATCTTATATAGGAGTTTAACTTATAAACAAAATAACTATTTTTTCATTAGAATTTACATAAAATCGACAATATAACTTTCAATATCTTTTTGTTGTTTCAAATATTATTTGAATGCATAAAGGATTCAGCACCTGAAAAACTCGAGATTAAATAATTTAAAGTCAAGTTTTAAAAAATCATTTGTTGGATTTTGACTTAAAAATTTAACCAGAAAAAAAATCATGAAAAAACCATTTAGTTTATACAGTTAGACTACATATATATTATATTTTATATATATATATAAATATGAGCTATGAGCTTTAATATTTATAAATATTTTATTGTGATTTAGTTTTTAATGTGATATCCTCGCAATTTGCAGCTTCTCCCGTGATCTCATCTTCACACAACGTTGCGTTTCTCTCCTGTGATCTGCAGCTTGCCCGTGGTTCGCTGTTCTTCGTGATCTATAGCTTCTCCCGATTCTACTATTCCTCGCGATCTGCAGCTTCTCTCGGGATCTCATCTTGTTGCTCTTGCTGCTGGCGTTGGTCGTCTTCTGGTACGAACATCTGCCCTAGATCTTCAACTGGCTGGCACTAGCTTGGTTGGGTATGCTCACAACCCCGGTTTAAGGACCTGCGATCCTTAGAGTGCTCCCGGCTTGAAGTGCACGCACGGTTGGACGAAGTGCAATTGCGGTTTAGTTGAAGAGTGAGCTCAGCTTTATGTGCGATGGACTTATGCACATGAATGAAGGGCGAGCTGATGTTTATACGCATGAGAGCGCGGTGTCAACACATTATGGAGGCCGACCTACAACTAAGGCAAGCTAACATATACTTGAGGTGTTTGCGATGGAGTAGGGGCTTTGGGTGAGTCGGCTGGGCAGCCAGGACTCCGCCCTATGGTTGATATATATTGGAGATGCGATGGGAGCATTTGAACCATCGCTCATCACTTGAACATCTTCGCTCAAGGAGTTAAGGCGCAGTTCTAAAGGCACAGAAGCTAAGGAAGAGGGCGCAGATTTGGATGCGCCCATTCTTGGGCTAAGCCGCACGAAGAAGGAACGCTTGACTTGGTTTTGGGTGAAGGGTGCGGGCAGGAGCGCCCGGTGGTTGGGTGAGGGCGTGCAGGGGTGTGTGGTGCCCGCTTTGTGCGACGACTTGGCACCGGTGTCTTGGGTGAATCGAGGAGCGCCCGCCCGTCATGCAAGTGTGCACAAAGGAGAGTTGGTTGACATGGTGAAGGCGTGCAGATGGGCGGCCGGGTGAGGGCGCACCGGGCACGATAGAACGGTGGAGACGAAGGTTGGAACTAGAGGTCGTAGAGTTGGGTAGGCGGTACTATGTGCTGTTTCACACGATTTGGGCGATTGCCAAGGGTTGGCAAGTGGGACTGCGTGTGGGCAGGTATACACGGTTTGGGCGTCTGTGGGCCAAACGAAGAACGAACCAGGGAAGACGTGCGACAAGGCGAACGATAGGTTGGTGAGTCGTGCGGCGACCGTGCGGAGGCGCCGACGAGCTGCGAAACCGAGTTTGCTGAAGTTGTAAATTTGGCTAAGTATAAGTGGAAAAAATTGTATATATATTGATATCGGGCAGACTCATATTGCAGGGAGTTGCCCCTCCCTTTATACTGTTGTGCATTTCTCTTGTATAATGCTGTTGATAATGAATGTGTATGGGTGTTCATTGGTATAAAGGTACATTAATAATACTTGGTAACGAAAATAAAACTAAGTATGGAATGTTAAGGCGTAGTCTACAATCGTAAGTATTGGTGAAAAGAAAACGGTTGGTAGTGCTGCACCTCGCCTAGCACGGTTGAAAGACTACCTTAGGCTTGGGGGTGTGACACCGGTGCTCCTGCTCACGGGGTATAAGGAGATCATCTTCCGCTCACTTGCAGTGGGGTCTGCGATGGCTGTCCTCGATGCAACATTGCATGGCTTGGACGACCTGCTTTAGACTGGCAAACAAGTTATTGGGAAATTGTGGATATCTTTTTATTAATCTTATGCCTTACGTCTCTGCGGCTGGGTTTTAGATCTAATCTTCTGCAACTAGATCTAGATCTAATCTTCTGCCTTATTTCTTTGCGGCTGGGTCTCGGCTCCCAGGCTGTGTTTCGGCACTCTCGCTCTCTCACGTTGTGTGTTTATCAAAGGCAACAACCAACTTCATAGACGAACCACCTGTTCAATCTTCTGCGGCTAGATCTAGATCTAATCTTCTAGCTTATTTCTCTGCGGCTAGGCTCTAGATCTAATCTTCTGCGGCTAGATCTAGATCTAATCTTCTGCCTTATTTCTCTGTGGCTGGGTTCTAGATCTAATCTTCTGTTCAATCTTCTGCGGTTAGATCTAGATTTAATCTTCTACCTTATTACTCTGCGGCTGGGTGCTACGGGCAAGTAAAATATGGCTCCCAGCTTCGCGAAAATAGCTACTGGCTCAGTTCCGTCCGCTTCTGGAGGGCAAGATCCTGCCCATATCGTCAGTGAAGCCCCAACTCCCACTGTCCAAGTGGTCCAGGCCTCACTTGATGAGGCTTTGAAGTTTTCTGAAAGTGCCCTAATCTGCCGGTTTAATGGTTTTTGGCCGCGATTGACATCTCTCCACAATTGGATCTCGAAGGTATGGAAGCCTATCATTTCTGAGGAAATTAATATCTACCCCTGTGCTAGGGGTTTCTTTATAGTAGATTTTGAAAATCCTGAAAGCAGACAATGTGTTCTAGATTTCGGCTCTTGGTTTTGGGAAAACTCAGGCCTATTCATGAAGCCATGGAACCCGTCATTCGATCCCTCAACAACAGTCATAACATCAGCACCAGTTTGGGTGAGATTGCCAAGCCTACCCTTGCATCTCTGCAATCTCTCCTCGCTAAAAGCCATTGGAAATGCAACTGGGAAATTTTATTGCAAGTGCCCAGAAACAGAGGAATATGCCAGAACCACCTATGCACGCATCTGTGTGGAAATGGACTTCAGCGCCGAATTCCCAGCTAAAATAAAGCTAACAAGTAAAGAATTTGTGTGGAACCAGAAACTCGATTATGAAAGTGTCCTCTTCCGATGTCGATCCTGCTTTGAGACATGCCATCTAGCCAAAAATTGCCCAAAAGCCTCCCAGAAAAATTCTGCTAGAAAAAACCACCACAAATCTACATGGTGGGAGGAGCAAAAAAGAACATACACTGTATTCAAAGAAGAATACTCTAGAGAAAACTCTGAATCACAAGAAATCGGGCAAGAAAGAAACAACTCTCAAGACAAGTAGGGAGAAAGCCCCGCCCAACAACAAAAAAATGAACTCGACAACCCCTCAAGCATCAACAGTTACGAGGATTTGAATATCGCACAAAATAAATCTTCATTTAACAACAAAACAGATCTTCTAGACCAAACTTCTTCTTTGACTATCTTCAAAAGGACGAACACAATAGATCACGAAGCTAAGACATCAATGTCCCAAGAACCAGAAGAGATGAAGGAGATGCAAGATAAAGGAAGCTGGAAGACCGTAGAGAAAAAAAAAGCTACAACACCAATCTTGCCAAGAAAGACGAGGAGCCAGACAATTAAAAACTAAGAAAATTATAGGTCCGATAGACCAATTTGGTCTTAGTGGATGTTAACCACTATCATCATCATCATCATCATCATTCATAAAGCTAATTTCTACACACTTAACTAATTTTTAATATATTAAATTATACATTTTATTTATCATTAAATTATAGGGATTGCCACAAATTTATTAATTTGTATACAATTTCACACTTCTAATTTTATATAGCTTAAAGTTTTAATGGATATTTAATGATATAATTTTATTTAAAATTATTGTCTTTGCATATTAATTTGCCTTTGACCAAAAAATTATGTTGCTTATGTGTAGTTTAACATTAGAAATCCAATTTTTGTTATTTTTTATTATTATTTAAATTTATTTATTTGTAAGGCTATGGTTGATGTCTTATTATAGACTCTTAATAAACTTTCATTTCTATTGTTATTAGTTTTCATTTTTTTTAACGTCTATTTTTATTATTATTTTTCCATTATTTCCATTTTATTAAACTTTTCTTATTTTATTATTCCATTCATTAACTTACAAATTTTTCTCCATATTTTAATTTAAAAATGCTTATTATTAATTATAAAACCATATTCTAATAAAAAGTTAATATAAATTTTTATATTTATTAATAAAAATAAAAAAACATATACATATATAAAAAATCATATTATATTATATATATATATATGTTTAATATAAATAATATTTTTTAATTTTACATAACAAATATAATATAAATAATTTATATTTATATTTTTAATTTAATTAAAACTATATTTAAACTAAATAACCGATATAGCTACTATATCGCTTTTATTAATAGAAAAGCTGTATTTTACACTTAATTTGCTATATTAATAGCAAAGCTGTATTTTACACTTAATTTTTTTGGAAACATCTTAAGCTGGATTATCATTATCATAATTTATTTCATATAAACAAATACGGCTTATTCAGGACCATAGAGAGTCGCAACGTTAGTCAAGAAAAGAGACAATCCAAAACACATCGCTCTCGCTCTCGAAATAATTGAAGCGCTTCTAACGTGGCTCAGACGAAAACACAGTCCAAAACACATCACACCGGAAAAACAAACAAATTTTTAAATGACGAGAACTCTCCATCACATCAACATGTAAATCTCCAACAGAAGGAACGAAGAGAATTCACGGCACTGAAACTATTGAAGAATGCTTTGCAGAATAGGTCAGCAATGTATGGAAACCCATTATAATATTCAAGGTCCGATCCATGTTCCAGGAATGGATGGACCAAACATATACTGGACATTTATCTGATTAATCATACATATATATCAATAATTGAATCGGTATCAGGCGACTTCAAAGGGTGGACCAGATGCAGGAAAAAATGAAAGGGCGATCATGGCTAACCCAATTTGGGAAGTCAGCCCTCCGTGCCAAAACGTATAATATATCAGATAGGCGCACAGACTATATATTAATTGAAGGAGAGGGGGGTCTGGTAAGACGGTTGGGATTATTCGATCTCATATTGCTGGGAATCGGAGCTTCAATTGGCGCAGGCATCTTCGTTGTCACAGGCACTGTTGCCCGCGATGCAGGCCCAGGTAATATCTGCTCTGCGCGCGTTGTGTATATGTTCTCGATTAGATATACAACATTACGACTTGTTTTCTCTCAATTGTGGAATTCTCTAGCACTATAATGGAGAAGGGTAATTTTCCTTTTTCTTAAGCTCATTATGGAATGAAAGAAACTCCCAATGCATCTGCACATTTCACTATCTGGGTTTCTGTCATACACCCCTGTGGGAGTATCAAACTCTTGGTTGCCTGTGAGAGAAATCTGCTTTTCTCTCTAATATTGCTGTTCGGGACTGTCAATGTGGGGAAATTATGAATTAATTCTGATTTTTCTTGGTTTCAGTTATAATATAAGTACGTATTCTTTTGTCTTTCCAATAGTTCTTTCCAGCTTACATAGAGCTATTTATTTGTAGTCATCTTTCTCACCTCCTATGCACTAACAGCCAGTGGAGCTGAAAAAATAAATTATAGAACATGAAGAAAATTTTCCATTTAGTTTTATAAGAGTTTGATATTCTGCCTACTAAAAGGAAGACAGTACCAAGTGAGGCTTGGAGCATCCTTGTGGATTTATGACTTTTCTTTGGAGTTTGTAGCTATAGCCACGTTAAGGAAGCAGTTATTGATAAGATCACAGTTTAGTTGAAGGTAGTGAGTCATAAAGTTGTTTTGGCAATTTTATTGTAGTCTTGCATAGCAACTGCTAACTAGAAATTACCGAGGGTAGCAACTGACACCTTTAGATCGAACCAAGGCAGCTTGTCAGCTGGGGGTGGGTCCTGGGTTCAATTCCGAGACGGTATCAAAACCAGATAGGCTTGAAGTGGCTAGCAGTATTGAGCCAAATAGTGGCTTGTGGGTGGGGGAGTGGAAGTAGCAATCTGCACCTTTACATTAAACCATTCATGGTATGTGTCATGAACGGGCATGCATCTCAGTGGGACAGCAACCCATCGAGTGGGGCCGAATCGTCCAGTTTTCAACATGTATGAGAGACAGGTATGCTCAAGGCATCTAGGAGGTCTGAGCCAAGTGTGTCTTTGGGGAGCCTGTTAAGGGTGCTGGTCATGAAAGAACATCTACCTTAGTGGTTGAGCTGCCCATTGGCCAGGGGCAGGTCCTCGGTTCAATTTCTAATCTGTCCAGTTTTCAAATTAAAATCCACTGCATGATGATCTCTCTTTCTGCATTTTGAAAAATACTATCATTTTGAATGCAGTTTTATGCATAGTAACATCTATGGTAAAGCCAGGTTGCAATCATATTTGTCTTTCATGTTGAAAATAGCAACAAGAAATGCTAAAAATAGAAATGCTAAAAATAACATTCCTATAAATAGCATTTCGGAATACATTCCAATTTTAATTAGTCCCTAAATTAAAATTGTGAATTAAAATAATTAATTAATTCATCTTGAGTTAATTAATTGAAGAAAATCAAACATGAAGTCTATGTGAAGACATGCAACAATTATCCCTTTGATTGAGGAAGTTATCCTTTAATTAAGGAGATCAGGATGAGTTGTACTTTGAGTTGTAATTAGTTAGCTTAGTTAACTGAGTTAAGTCCAGTTAGATTAGTTCCAACAGTTTGTGGAATTGATTGTGAGTTCAGTTAGTCAATGCACGCATGCATGCAACTAGTGTACTTCAGATAACTGAATATTCTCTCATAAATAACTCTTGCATGTTAGTTCATACAGAGACCCAATTGAGATCAAAGGATGGGACGATGTACTATCAGTTGCAGGAATATTCCCATGAGGATATCTCTTGCATGCAGAAGGAATTCTTTCCTTGAGGATTGCGCAGTTATTTGTGAGGTTGGTGAGCAGTGTGTGAGGTAATTACACACAGGTGGCAGCTTGAGGACCCAGGAGAAACTACGCAAGGAAATAGGAGACTTGGAGAACTGAAGGAAGACATGTGTTGTCTATTCTGTCTTTGAGCAACAGTGAGGGATTGTACTGAGAGCTGGATAGCTTGTGAGCTAAAGCTTTGTGTAATCCTGAGATATTTCCACTTGTATGATAATACAGATAGCGGGGTTTTTCGCTGAGGCTTTCCCTAGAGTATTCTTCTATGTACATGTGTGATTGATTTATTCTTCATCTGTTATATGTTTTCTATTTGATCTTGCTCAAAATCGATTAAGCTTCCTCAAGTTTGTTTGTAGAAGTAGATAAAGTATTTTGCTTTAGTATATTGCATTATCAGGCAATCTACAGTGAGAATTTCTACATGGTATCAAAGCAAAGGTGATCAAAGCAGAGAACAGTATACAAAGAAGGGAGAAATTCGAAGTTTGAATTCTTGATTATAGAAATCGAATTCTTATCACATCTCAAATTTCACCAATGGCATTCAATGGTTTGAGACTCGAGTATGTCCTGAATGGTAGCTCGAATTATATAGCCTGGAAGGATCGCATGGAAGCGGTATTAGAGGACAATGGTTTGAAGGACGTCATTGATCAAGAAGTCCCCAAGCCAGCAGCAGCTAATGCCCAAGAATTGGCAGAATGGAAGAAATGTGTGGCTAGAGCGAGGAGGATTCTTCTGGAGGGAGTTCAAGACCATATTGTCTCGAGTCTCCATGGGAAGGAGACACCGTTTTCAATGTGGAAGACATTGAAGGATCTATATCAGAACAACATCGATCAGAGGAAGCTGGTGCTGAAAGACAAGTTTCGGAAAATCAAGTGTGAAAAGGGCGACACGATTTCTACATATCTAAACAAGCTCACCACCTTCAGGGATGAGCTTGGAAGTGTAGGAATCACAACAACGGTTGGGTAGTAGAAGCCCCGCGTAATGGTCATGGGGCACAAAGCCCGAAATTTTGGGTAGAGATAGGGTAAAGACTTCGCGGGATGCGCGGAGCGCGAACTGTAATGAGTCAAGTCAAAGGGTTGTTCACCCAAAGATAATGTAAAATAATAGGAAGTGAGTCGGCCTGCCCATGGTCCGTGGACCAAGGAAATGTATAAATAGAGCGAGGCTCTATGGTTAGGGGACAGTTAGTATTTTGGCATTGTTAATTTGAATTGTAATGGGTTTATGAGGTAAGAAGTTTTGGAGCGTCTGTAACTCCGAGTGTTGGTGGGTAGATAGAGGCTCTGCAGCTGTGTGCGCAGAGGCCTGATAGAGTCTGCAGCTGTGTGCGCGGACCCCTGCAATTGAGTGCGCAGGATAGATCTGGTTGTATCGGCGATAAAGTTGAATAAAGATAAGTTGGTTCTGAAACACTATGTTGAATCAGAAATATTGCGGATCTGGTTAATTTATGATTGATATTTCTGTTAGATCGGTATGCTTATGCGTATGTTATGAGTTTATGCGAATTTGTATCTCTTTTGAACGCGTGCACTGGTTATCTCTATTAAATGTTTGCTTAAAGACTATAACAAGTAGATCTGATCTATAACAACTCATTAAGTAATAATTATTAAGGAATAGCCCTGTCTCGGATCTGCGCAGAAGCAAATCAGCGCAAGGTCACAGAACGATGCGCGAACCCTCTAGACCACATCAAGACATCCCAAGGGTGCGGAAACCTGGTTCCAGCACGCTCCTCTGCTACCTTGGGTGAGACCTCAGTGCGCACTCTGTAGGCTATTGCCGAAAGGGCCGGTAGCTGCGGGATTTGTTTGGCTAAATAACTCTTCCGAACTTGGGTCAGGCCCATATAAGCCAACAAATGGTTCCGTTGCCGGGACCGGGATCTACCTAAGGGATGTCTGATGTCGGAACACTGGAACCCTACAAAGAAAGAGCTTGAAGAGTGGTTGGATTTGAAGCTCCACGACTTCGTGGTGCAGGGAAACAGAAACCCGCGGATATCGGAGGAAGATTGGTTGGACCGCTACATATACACAGATATCCACGAGATCTTCTTCGCGACATTTCCGATAGAGTTGTACGAGTGGATCGCGAGGTTAGTTGACAGCGTAGGAAGGTGCAGACTAGATCAGCCTATTGCGTGGACTCCAGAACTGGTGCGCAGGCTAGAAGCCACTGAAGATAAAATCGCACGTGCAGTAGATCACTGGCTGGATCAGGTAATACGAGGATTTATCACTGAGTTCGTGATAGATACAACCGTGAGTTATAGTGAAGCAGAAAGGCGATTTCTTCAAGGACCGCAGGGTAAGTATATCAATTTGTTGAATACTTGGATTAAAATGTTGTTGTGTGAAAAACAGATTATGCGCATTTATTGATGTCTGGAGTAACGCAGAGCGGAAGAGGTTACCGAGGAACAGGAGGGGTAGAGAATAGTCCTCTGATTTCTATCTCATGGGAAAGCAAGGAGGAGCTCGCGAGGTTCTCGCCAAGAAGTGTAGTTCGGTTGATTAAGGAACACTTTCCACTGATACCACCCCCGTCCATGCCACCACTCGCTTCACCTACATCAAATCCATCTACACTGATATCGACCCCACCTCCACCCCCACCACCACCAAAAGTTGGGATGGCGAGCGCAGTCCAGCTGCCGATATTTAAGGGTGTAGGAAATGAGGAACCAAATTAATTCTGGTTTGTGGTAACGTTTGTATGGGAAACTCAAGGCATAATAGATGATAACATCAGAAAGGCTACCCTAGTTAGCGCGCTGCAGGATTGCGCGTTGTCGTGGTACATAAAATACTCAAGCGATCATCCGAATGTGGGAATAGTAGCAACCTAGGACGCATTAAACAAAGAATTTGGTCGACCAAAATAAGAAGTGCAGTCGGTTATTGGGTTCAAGGAGATCGCAGTGTTGCCTGGTGAAACCCCGTGGGATCTGGATCAGAGGTTGAAAAGCACCATCTGCGAGGCTAACATGACATTGACAGATGCGCAACACTGCGTGTGGTTTGTGGCGTCATTGACACCACATCTGAGGACGATTCTATCACAAAAAAAGATCTCAACCCAAGCTGAAGCATTAGAGACAACGATGAGGTTGCATGAAACTCCAATACAGGATCCAGGGTTGGGAGTTCAACAAATACAAGCACAAATACAAAACCTATGTCTAGAGATGCGAAGCTTGAAACAAGGGCAGGCACCTCGGGTAGAAGTGCATGAAGAGGTGTGGTGTATCAAATGTAAGGGCTAGGGCCACGATAAGGATCACTATCCGATCTTCACAAACTATGTGACAGCGGGGGGACCAATATCGTTGTGACCAGAGGCACAAGCAGGGCCAAGTGCGGCGTCTGCACTCTGGTGCGCAATCTGCTAGGTGGGAGGAAAACATGCTACGAACAATTGTCATCTATTGCATAACCTAAGACAACCCCCCCCCTCAACAGTGATTTTGCAACTTCTGTAGGACGGTGGGCCTCAATGAAAGAAATTGCCGCAGTTATGAGCTGTTGATGGATCGAACCCCTACTTATAGGATGGAGATGGAGGCACGCGGGCAGGATCCCACCGCCACAATCGCACGAGGAGGATTCCAAGGATGCGGACGGGGTTGCGGGGGAATGGGACCCGGACGGGGACGAGGACAATTAATCTGCTATAATTGTGGGGGCCCGAGGCACTACGCACGTGATTGTACGAACCTGACAAAAGCCTATTGCTCGTACTGTTACTAGTGTGATCACGAAGCAGCCAATTGCCCCACGCTAATTGCTCAGATGCGGGAAAAAGGGGTGCCTCCACTACCCCGACTCAGAACGTCCAAATGATAAAGGCTGAACCACGCGAGGAGGACCCTAACGTGAATATGATGCTCCGAAGTGGTGCAACTACAGGGGAAGATAAAGGGAAGAAGCCAGAGGAGGATGCATGGGTTCGTAAGGCTCCCACAAAACAATTGGAATTTGACTTGGAGCATGCGAAAGAGACTTTTATGGAAGCTAAAAGGAGCCTCGCGGAAGCTTCTACTTCAGGTAGTAGGGATCAAATAGAGCCGAAGAAAGATACTTCTATGCTAACCACCTTCTTAGAGACATGCATGAAGTTACTGCAGGATGCTAAAGCGGTGAAGGGGCTGCAAGAGTTGATAACTAGATGTGCCGGTGCAGACGAACCTCGCATGGTCCGGAAGCTAGGCAAGCATGCATTATGCACCGGACGAGAAATGCGATTGACTGCCCAGATTGGGGACTATGAGATGGATCAGGTGGTTCTGGATTTGGGGTCAGATGTGAATGTCCTACCTAAACAGACATGGGAGCGCATGGGCAGGCCCAGCCTATAGTGGTCCCCTATCTAGTTACGGATGGCGAACCAACAAAAGATCCTGCCCATGGGAAGACTACAAGGAGTCATAGTAGACATCGATAGTGCAAGCACACACCGATTTTGAGGTCATAGAAATTGTGGATGATAGTGACCCATATTCCGCATTGTTAGGGATTGACTGGGCAATGGATATGAATGGAGTCATCAATTTAAAGAAGCGAAAAATGATATTCGAAAAGAAATCTCTCCATGTAGTGGTTCCGTTGGACCCAGTTGAGGGGGTGTGCTATACTGAACCAGTGCGCGGCGAGGATAGCGATGGTGAATTGGACTGTATCTACCAGATCACAGCACAAGATCAAGAACAGGTGAATCCGACAACAGACGGAAGAATCTCATGGGACCGTGATAGTTCCTGCACGTCGGACTCGGATGAAGAAATTGAGCAATGGCAGAACCGATTACATGAGGAAACAATACTAAATTGTAACATGATGGTTAGATCACTATGTCGTGTTACAATAGAAGCATGGGAGTAGCCAGCTGAGGTTGTCACGAAAGCAAAGGGACCAGCCGACCAATACGGCGACGAAGCTGAGACAAAGTCCACTGGAAGCATCCGCGCATGCAACAATTGCTTCAGGAAGGGGTACAAGCCAAAAAAGGTGACAAAATTGGCGCGAATGTCGAAGACAGGTGCGCGCGAAAGTTGTAAGGCAAAATGAGGTGAGCTTCCATCGCCAGTTTAGGCTGCAGGCGAAGGTTGTGCAGACACACACTCAGCTTAAAAACAATAGCCTGAAGTCACCAGCGGGCCGCGCCAAAGTCCGAAGGGAACCATGGGAAAGCATGTGTAGCGTCCGCCCAATAAAGCAACCCAATGTGGAGTTACGGTTACCGTGGGTTCGATGGGCCTATAATAGAAGGTGGGTGGAAACCCAGAAAAAGGGGGAAGTCGCTGGCCTCACGAAATCAATCAACTTTGGGAATGGCTAAGAGAGAGAAGCGCGCTAATAAAGGAAGGAATCAGCAGGGTGACAAGTAGCGACGCTCACGGAAGCCGCGCCAGTCTGCACATATGGACATTAGGCTCAGTCGGGGATCTCGTAGAATGAGAATGTGCCGCGACCCTGTTATCATGGCTGCGCCCGCACCTACAAAAGAACGCACCCCACACAACGACGCATGAAGAAATAACGGTTACGAAGGCACTCGAGAGGTGCTCGCAGCCGGGGCTGGCAAGGAGGTGGAGAAATCGCACCAGAGGTGCGACCACCTGACTAGTCGTAGAAAATCCAGTCTCAGTGCCCCAATCAGCTATAAACAAGTCTGCGGGAAGCCGATGCCGCAAAAAGGTTCTCTATAGAGTCATTCAGTCCACAAGATCGCAGTTGCGCTCGAAGGACTGCGCTACCGCGCGAAAAGGCCGAGAGGTGACCGTTAGCACCACTATTCCTGACACGACAGTCGGGTTATGTCAGGGAGGAGCGGGTGGCGGGACATTAAGGCGAAAGTTTCGAGCTAGATACGAAAAGATCTGCCGTCCAGACGCTGTTAATAAACTGAAAGTGGAGGGAAGGGATCCAGTCAAAATTTCATGTTCCTCTACCAACTTGTGGACAGCTCCGGGAGATTTGAGCATCGAACCAGTCACAACCGCACACACGCGGCTACCAGGAATCCCATGAGTACCATGGCGAGAACTCGAGCAGAGTTCGCGGAAGAACTATACTCAACCCAGGAGATAGATGAGGCAGACAGGGTCCCCGAAGATCCAAAATCCCCACGCACACCGCGGCCTTAGAAAAACAAGCAGATGATGGGGCCAATTAGGATATCGCCGAGGTTTAAAGGAGCTGAAAAGGGCAAAGCAATCACCACCGAACTTGAGGAGGACGACGAAGATTTGCAAGCTTTGATCGCTCAGATTGACGCTCAAGATGAGGATGAAGAGGATGCCTTCCAAATCCCTTCATGACCCCCATATATCTCCCCATGGACCGAAACGACCGAGATACCGAAGGACTTGGATGCTACAAAGACTACGCTCCAGACCCCGCTTCTTCTGGATGAGATAAGGTTCGATGGATTGCCGCTGGGGCGTGTTCCGAGCATTAAGTTTGAAGATTGGGACCTTGCAGACAACACAAGTTCCCCAAATTGGCCGAAGACAAATAATTGCCGCGAAAATGGTTATTAGGTGTGAAGAAGGCGGGATTACTTAATCTAAGGTGGATACATCATTATCACTGCGCGACCATCACCATATTTGTGATCCAGCAGCTACTCTGTTTGATTCATGATGGGTATCTCTGGTTGGAAGAGCTGATTCCGATCACAGCCGACTTAGTCCACCGAATTACGCACCTGCCACTTAAAGGGAATGACCCCACAGACATAGCAGGAACAAGTAGCGAGGTGGGCCTCGCCGAAACAATGAAGACTAAGTATCAGCTGGAAAAAGGAAAGCGTGGGTATGTAATAGCAAGCATCAACGACCACGCAGTACGAGTCGCCACTCAGCTACTAGCCAGTAAACTCATGAGGAAGTGTCGCGTAGATGAGGTGCCAACTCCTGTCATTGCGCTTGCGGTACAATGCGCAAAAGGGGTTCAGTTCAATTGGGCACAATTTTTATGTGACAAATTTTTAACAAATTGTCAGGAAGCACAGGATAAAGGTAAGACATTTCATTATGCATGGTTGTTACTCTCAATCCTTTTGGCTGCAGGGGACGTGCTGTAGGGTATCCAGTTTCCCAGCATTGAGGACAACTTACTTGAAGCAGTGCGGTATACTCCGCTCTAGGCTACAAAGGACGCAACAAGGGTTTTTGACATCAAGGTTTTTTGGACCTTCATATTAGGGAGTATTCGGACATGGATCGCTCGCAGACCACGGATATCTCCAAAAGTATACCACAATTTCCAAAGCATGGCCGAGTTCAAAGCAGACATGCATCATCTATATATTCGGGTGTGCAAGGATCCAAAGCGAGCATGGGTCACCCTTCTGTTCATTGTAACAGATGATGCCATTTACGAGGTTTTAGCAACATGGCCTCCAGAATGACGCGCCCCAGACAAGGCCGTTCTAGACAAGATGGCAGCACAGTAGCAGAAAAAGGAACGCCAACAGTGACTCACTCAACTGGTAGAAAAGACACGCCAGGGACAAAAGGCCGCTTCGCAGCAGGAGGCAACCACGAAATTGATAGTCGAAGAGATCCCAATAGATCAGGAAATGGACTTGGAACAGGACATGCAAAGGGAAACAATGACACAGGACGACACAAACCTTCTCACAGAATCGAACCAGGTCAAGCGGCCGTACGGTAAGGAATCGCCGCACACACGCAAGAAGTCCAAAACAGCGAAGGCTTTGGTGAAAGAGTTTATTAACAACAACCAGCCAGCGAGCAATGTCCCTACCGGTGCGTTGGCAGAACTAATTACAGAACAGACAACTGTGTTGGGGGAGATCTGGGCGCAGTTGCAGGCATTATAGGTGCAACCCCCGGGCGGGGCCATCCTAAATCTAGCAGACACAGCCGCAGCCGAGCAGATGGTGCACACTCACACCATAGCGTTTATCAGCAGGCGTTGTCCTAGCAGAAGCCACAGGCGAAGAGCGTAGTTGGGGTTTAAATCTGGCCGCCTTGCCAAGGGAAACACTATACCACCTACAAGATGAGGTAACTAATGAGCTTCGTGCCAGGGAAGGTCGCGCCCATCGCTCCCTAACAAAACAGAAGGCAAAATTGGAACAGGTCACTCTCCAGCACGATGACTTGGTCGCATGCTACCAGGAAGTTGAACATGCGGTGACGGAGGCTTGCAGCAAGGTACTGGAGCTAGCTATCCCCGCAGACTTTCCAACAACTGCCAAGATTCAACACATGGCCGCAGGATTCCGTACGGCCCACGAAGAGGCTGCGAAGGCTCCGTGGGAATTAAATTTACAACTTGCAGAGCTAAGGCTGAAGGCACAGTCGCCCACACCCCCGGAGGTTCGCGAACGGCGGCGTGGCAAAATTTAAGCCGGACTGGAAATGATGAAGAGTGCTGTCCAAGAGTGCTCGGGACTATTAAATTAGTCTCTTGTTATGCTCACATCCCTCTAAGAAGACTCAACCATACAACAAGTAGAAAGTGAGGTGCGAGAGTTGCAACAATTTTATGACACAGCTCGAAGGGCTGCACAGACGGTCGCTATCATGCAGTGGTTGGCCTAAATGAAGGAGGCTTAGGCTCTCAAGGCATAAGTTGACACCGTGCGGCAACATGAGGCAGTGCTTAAAGAACGCATCCAACCCTGACTTGATGAAGCATTTGGGGTTTCTACCACTATTGAAGGCAAGTTAGCGCAGATGCAGGCAGTATGTGATACCGAGCAAGCAACTGCAAGTTATATGGATGCATCAACGACTCGCTTGGAACAGGTACAGAGGCTCGCGACAGAGTTTATTGAAAGTACACACGACGTGCAGAAGTTGCTGATTGACCTACGCGCTAAGATCACCGTACCCGTCGTGTGACTTGGGACGAGTCACGATGATTGTGTTGGAGGACTGTTGGATAGCAGAAGCCTCGTGTAATGGTCATGGGGCACAAAGCCCGAAATTTTGGGTAGAGATAGGGTAAAGACTCCGTGGGATGTGCGGAGCGCGAATTGTAATGAGTCAAGTCAAAGGGTTGTCCGCCCAAAGATAATGTAAAATAATAGGAAGTGAGTTGGCCTGCCCATGGTCCGCGGACCAGGGAAATGTATAAATAGAGCGAGGCTCTATGGTTAGGGGACAGTTAGTTTTTTGGCATTATTAATCTGAATTGTAAATGGGTTTATGAGGTAAGAAGTTTTGGAGCGTCTGTAAGTCTGAGTGTTGGTGGGTAGATAGAGGCTCTGCAGCTGTGTGCGCAGACCCCTGCAGCTGAGTGCGTAGGATAGATCTGGTTGTATCGGTGATAAAGTTGAATAAAGATAAGTTGGTTTTGAAACATTGTGTTGAATCTGAAATATTGCGAATCTGGTTAATTTATGATTGATATTTCTATTAGATCAGTATGCTTATGCGTATGTTATGAGTTTATGCGAATCTGTATCTCTTTTGAACGCGCGCACTGGTTATCTCTATTAAATGTTTGCTTAAAGACCATAACAAGTAGATCTGATCTATAACAACTCATTAAGTAATAATTATTAAGGAATAGCCCTGTCTCGGATCTGTGCGGAAGCAAAGCAGCGCGAGGCCACCGAACGACGCGCGAACCCTCCAAACCACATCAAGACATCCCAAGGGTGCGGAAACCTGGTTCTAGCACCCTCCCCTGCTACCTCGGGTAAGACCTCAGTTCGCACTCCGCGGGCTGTTGCCGAAAGGGCCGGTAGCTGCGGGATTTGTTTGGCTAAATAACTCTTCCGAACCTGGGTTAGGCCCATATAAGCCAACAACAGCCGATGATGACATGATGAGTTCTGCTCTCCTCGGTCTTCCTAAGAGCTGGCATAACTACCAAGACTCAGTAAATGGAAGAGAGAAACTGCCAGATTGGGAACTATTGTGGTCGGATTTGAAGCAGGAGGGGATCAGGAGAAGCACCAGAGATGGTTCTTCATCAAAGCATGATGATGAAGAAAATCTAGCCTTAGCGAGTAAGGCGAGGAAAGGGAAAGGGAAGGCTTCCCATTCCAAATCGAGTTCTTCCCATGGTGGGAAGAAGATTGACAAATCTAAAGTGTGATGCTTT
>APFE031380817.1:67814-82762 GCA_000404065.3 Pinus taeda
TGGGAAGAAGATTGACAAATCTAAAGTGTGATGCTTTAATTGTCATGAGGTGGGCCATTATGCAACAAATTGTCCACAGAAGAAATCCAAGAAGGGATCCTCGAAAGGATCAGATGGCGAGGCACTGGCCTCACAGTTTGAATTGGATTTCACCCTCATCGCATACATGGTTTCATCGATCGTGGGTTGTGTTTGGTACCTGGATAGTGGAGCCTCATTCCACATGACCAGCGACAAGAGTTTATTGAGTACCTTGGAGGAGAAGGACCTCCAGATGCACATAGAGATGGGCGATGATGGAAAGTATCGTGTTTCAGGTGAAGGTACGGTTGTGTTTCAGAGGGAGCATGGAGCTCCTCTCACCTTGACTGATGTAAAGTATGTGCCTGGACTAAAGAAGAACCCGGTATCCATTGCAATGTTGGAAGACAAAGGCTATGATGTAGTCTTCAGTAAAGGAAAGGAGTTCCTGAGGCACATCGCCATGGGACAGACCAAGAGGATTGGGATTCGAGTAAAGAATCTCTACAAGCTGGACGTAGATGATTGTGCTGCATTGAGTTCCAAAGCAGAGTTGGTGCAAAGCCAAGATATTGGCGAGCTATGGCATAGAATATTGGTCCACTTGCATCATGGGGCCTTGAAGATCATGTAGCAGATTTCTATCGGACTTCCCAAGGGTAAACTTGAGCAAGTGGATACATGCAAAGGTTGTACCTTGGGTAAGTATGCAAAATCTTCCTTTCAGGATCGAGACAGTTGAGTTGGAGCAATCTTGGAGCGAGTTCATACAGTTGTGTGTGGACCATTCTCGACAGCCTCCACGCTAAACAAAGGTACTATGTTATTTTCGTTGATGTTTTTCCTCGTAGATGCTAGATCTATTTCATGTAGAAGAAGGATCAAACCTTCTCAAGGTTTTGTGAGTTCAAAGCCTTGGTTGAGAAAGAATCTGGGAAGAAAATCAGGGCCTTTCGAAGCGACAATGGTGGAGAGTATGTCTCTCAAGAGTTTAAGGACTTCTGTGCAGCAGAAGGAATTAAACGGGAGTTGACGACACCCCATAACCCACAACAGAATGGGGTTTCCGAAAGGAAGAACAGAACGATTGTGGGAGTAGCTTGGGCAATGAATGCTGCATGACCAAGGCCTACCACTTCATTTGTGGGCTGAGGCATGCAATACAACGGTATACTTGCAGAATAGAAGCCCGCATCACATACTGGGGAAGAAGACACCAGAGGAGGCTTTCTCCGGGAAGAGACCAGATGTGAGTCACTTCAGGATCTTTGGCCCATCGGTATTTTGCCATGTGACCAAAGATGCTTGGAAGAAACTTGAGCCAACAACTGAGTTGGGGATACTTGTGGGGTACACTGATACACCTCACAACAATTGGGTATTCTTACCTACCAGTCAGAGGACAGTGGTACACAGAGATCGAAAGTTCGACGAGCAGAAGGCCATGCGAGTATCCCTTGAGTGGGAGCTCAAGTTGCATGCAGAGGATCTAGGAGTGGAGACATCCACTCATGTAGAGTCTTCCAGAGATGGGTGAAAACGCTCAAGGGAAGCTGACATATTGTTGATGGATGCGAGAGAGAATGTGGGAGAGCCATCTTTTCAGCGCAGACAAAGGAGGTCACCTGAGCGGTACACTGGTTACATGGCCCTTGTTGGGGAATGTATAGAGACCGAACCATCTTCCTTTGAGGAAGTAGTGCAACAACCAGTTTGGGTTGATGCTATGGTGGAGGAGTATGACTCCATAGTTCGGAACAATGTTTGTGATGTTGTTCCAAGATTGGAGAACAAGTCAGTGGTGAGTTCCCGTTGGCTTTACAAGGTAATCTAGCCTTAGCGAGTAAGGCGAGGAAAGGGAAAGGGAAGGCTTCCCATTCCAAATCAAGTTCTTCCCATGGTGGGAAGAAGATTGACAAATCTAAAGTGCGATGCTTTAATTGTCATGAGGTGGGGCCATTATGCAACAAATTGTCCACAAAAGAAATCCAAGAAGGGATCCTCGAAAGGATCAAATGGTGAGGCACTGGCCTCATAGTTCGAATTGGATTTCACCCTCATCGCATGCATGGTTTCATCGATGGTGGGTTGTGTTTGATACCTGGACAGTGGAGCCTCATTCCACATGACCGACGACAAGAGTTTATTCAGTAACTTGGAGGAGAAGGACCTCCAGATGCGCATAGAGATGGGCGATGATGGAAAGTATCATGTTTCAGGTGAAGGTACGGTTGTGTTTCAGAGGGAGCATGGAGCTCCTCTCACCCTGACTGATGTAAAGTATGTGCCTGGACTGAAGAAGAACTTGGTATCTGTCGCAATGCTGGAAGACAAAGGCTATGATGTAGTCTTCAATAAAGGAAAGGCATTCCTGAGACACATCGCCACGGGACAGACCAAGAGGATTAGGATTTGAGTAAAGAATCTCTACAAGCTGGAGGTAGATGACTGTGCTGCATTGAGTTCCAAAGCAGAGTTGGTGCAAAGCCAAGATATCGGTGAGCTATGGCATAGAAGATTGGGCCACTTGCACCATGGGGCCTTGAAGATCATGTAGCAGATTTCTACCGGACTTCCCAAGGGTAACTTGAGCAAGTGGATACATGCAAAGGTTGTACCTTGGGTAAGTATGCAAAATCTTCCTTTTAGGATCGAGACAGTCGAGCTGGAGCAATCTTGGAGCGAGTTCATACAGATGTGTGTGGACCATTCTCAATAGCCTCCACCGCTAAACAACGGTACTACGTTATTTTCATTGATGATTTTTCTCATAGATGTTGGATCTATTTGATGTAGAAGAAGGATTAAACCTTCTCAAGGTTTTGTGAGTTCAAAGCCTTGGTTGAGAAAGAATCTGGGAAGAAAATCAAGGCCTTGCGAAGTGACAATGGTGGAGAGTATGTCTCTCAAGAGTTTAACAACTTCTGTGCAGCAGAAGGAATTAAACGGGAGTTGACGACACCCCATAACCCACAACAGAATGGGGTGGCCGAAAGGAAGAATAGAACGATTGTGGGAGCAACTCGGGCGATGCTGCATGACCAAGGCCTACCACTTCATTTGTGGGCTGAGGCATGCAATACAGCGGTATACTTGCAAAATAGAAGCCCACATCGCATATTGGGGATGAAGACACCGGAGGAGGCTTTCTCCGGGAAGAGACCAGATGTGAGTCACTTCAGGATTTTTGGCTCATCGGTATTTTTCCATGTGACCAAAGATGCCCGGAAGAAACTTGAGCCAACAGTTGAGTTGGGGATACTTGTGGGGTACACTGATACACTTCACAACTATCGGGTGTTCTTGCCTACCATTCAGAGGACAGTGGTACACAGAGATCTAAAGTTTGACGAGCAAAAGGCCATGCGAGTATCCGTTGAGAGGGAGCTCAAGTTGCATGTAGAGGAGGAACTTTTGGTTCCTAAGGAGGAGGAGCCTCAGACTGATGCAGAGCATCCGCATGTTGAGGATCCAGGAGTGGAGACATCCACTCATGCAGAGTCTTCCGGAGATGGGCACAAACGCTCAAGGGAAGCTGATAGATCGTTTATGGATATGAGAGAGAATGTGGGAGAGCCATCTTCTCAGCGCAGATAGAGGAGGTCACCTGAGCGGTACACTGGTTACATGGCCCTTGTTGGGGAATGTATAAAGACCGAACCATCTTCCTTCGAGGAAGCAGTGTAGCAGCCAGTTTGGGTTGATGCTATGGTGGAGGAGTATGACTCCATAGTTCGGAACAGTGTTTGAGATGTTGTTCCAAGACCGGAGAACAAGTTAGTGGTGAGTTCCCGTTGGCTTTACAAGGTAAAGCAAGCAGCTGATGGTAGTTTGGAGAAACGTAAGGCAAGGTTTGTTGCCCGTGGTTTCTCACAGGTTGAGGGGATCGACTATGATGAGACTTTTGCTCTTGTAGCAAGGTACTCATCTATCAGATCGATGTTGGCACTATTAGCATAGGTGGGTTGGAAGATCCATTAGATGGATGTGAAGACTGCATTTTTCAATGGCAAGATTGAGGAAGAGGTGTACATAGAACAACCGGAAGGATTTGAGACCTTCAATCGTGAGTCGCATGTGTTCTGACTCAAGAGAGATTTGTACAGGCTGAAGCAAGCACCTCGTGCTTGGTACACGAGGATCGACAGCTATTTCACCAGGTTGGGCTTCACAAAGAGTGAAGTGGATGCGAACCTATACCACATCATGGTAGAAGGTAAGCCATTGATCATTGTTCTTTATGTTGATGATCTAATATTAAAGGTGATGATCAGTTGATCAAGTCTTGCAAGGAGGACCCTGCAAGAGAGTTCGAGATGAAAGACATGGGTCTCATGCACTCCTCTCTAGGCATGGAAGTGTGGCAGAAGGATGGGGCAGTGTTTGTGTCTCAAGGCAAGTATGCCAATGAGATACTCAAGAGATTCCACATGGAGAAGTGCAAGCCCATGTAGACTCCTCTAGCAGGTAACTAGAGGAAGGAGGATGCTACTTCAAGTGAGGTAGTAGCTGCTACTGTGTATTGGCAGCTTGTGGGTTCGTTGATGTATTTAGTGAACACACGACCAGATTTGTGCTTTGCGGTGAACCAACTGAGTCAAGCTATGGTTCAGCCTACCAAGCTGTTTTGGAAGGTAGCTAAGCATGTGCTGAGATACCTTAGAGGCACATCTCAGTATGGATTATGGTACAGATGGACAGAGGGAGTGAAGCGTCAGGGCTTCACAGATGCAGATTGAGCAAGGAGTCCATCAAATCGAAAGAGCACTTCAGGAGGAATTTTCAACCTTGGTTCAGCCGCAGTTTCTTGGTACAACAGGAAACAAAGGTCAGTTGCACTTAGCTCAGCAGAGGCTGAATACATGACTGCAAGCCAGGCACCATGTGAGACCATTTGGATGCGGAAAATTCTAGCTGGGTTGTTTGATGAGAGGATGGATCCAATTGTGATGTATTGCAATAACCAGAGTTGTATCAAACTCTTTGAGAATCCAGTATTTCATGACAGGTCCAAGCACATCGATATTCGGTATCATCATCTTTGAGACTGTGTGGTGAAGAGGATCATGTTGTTGCAGTATGTTTCGACCGAGGAGCAGGACGCATACATTTTGACTAAGGCATTGTCAAAATGCAAATTCGAGTTCCATAGATATGGGATCGGGGTGAAAGATAATCCCTTTCTTGTTGAGAGGGAGTGTTGAAAATAGCAACAAGAAATGCTAAAAATAGCATTCCTATAGATAGCATTTTGGGATACATTCCAATTTTAATCAGTCTTTAAATTAAAATTGTGAATTAAAATTCGAATTTGAGCTCAGTAGCTATTTGTAAAATAATTAATTAATTCATCTTGAGTTAATTAGTTGGAGAAAATCAAACATGAAGTCTATGTGAAGACATGCAACAGTTATCCCTTTGATTCAGGAAGTTATCCCTTATTAAAGAGATCAGGATGAGTTGTACTTTGAGTTGTAATTAAGTTAGCTCAGTTAACTGAGTAGTCCGTTAAATTTAGTTCCAACAGTTTGTGAACTGATTGTTGAGTCGTAAGTCATAATGCATGCATGATCAAATAGTTGTATTTCAGATAACTTGAATATTTCTCTCATAAATAACTCATGACATGTCGTTCGACAGAGACCCAGTTGAGAATCAAAGGATGGACAGTGTACTATCAGTTGCAGGAATATTCCATGGGATATCTCTTGCTGCAAAGGAATTTCTTTCCTTGAGGATTGCGCAGTTATTTTGAGGTTGGTTGAGCTTGTGTTGAGGTAATTACACACAGGTGGCAGCTTGAGGACCCAGGAGAAGCTGGCGCAAGGATTAGGAGGCTTGGAGGATATGAAGGAAGGATATTGTGTTGGTCATATCTGTTCTAATGAGGCAACAGTAGAGGGTTGTACTGAGAGCTGGAAGCTTGTGAGCTAAGTTGTGTAATCTCCAATGTTTATTTTCCCCCTTCATTTTTCTTTCAAATGAGATATTTCCACTTGTATGATAATATAGATAGTGGGGTTTTTAGCTAAGGCTTTCCCCAGAGTATTCTTCTGTGTTCATGTGTGATTGATTTCTTCTTCATTTGTTATATGTGTTCTATTTGATCTTGCTCAAAATCGATTAAGCTTCCGCAAGTTTGTTCGTAGAAGTAGATCAAGTATTTTGCTTTAGTATATTGCATTATCAGGTGATCTACAGTGAGAATTTCTACATTTGAAAGGCAACATATCGGGACATTGTCAACATTGATTACTATTTTATCCCCTGCATGGATTGTTAAAATTAAGGGATGATTATTGTAATGCTTGTTTAGTCCAAAAAAAATTACTGCATTTTTTCCAAGTGCATATTAAGGGAGGATGTTGGCTTAATGGTGGTTAAGCTCACATTTGTGGTTCATAAATAGTCATTAAAATGATTTATGACATACTAATTGGGTTGTTATAATCGACATTGGTGTTCAGTGGGTAGCCTTAATGATGCCATGTTTCACGGCTTGAAGGGCAGCTAATTCAAACTCCACACCTACTTGTGAAACATTACGTGAACCATCTTAATGTCATTCATTTATTTATTTGGATACCTATGATTCCCACAATTTTTTGTGTTTTGGGTTGCTCACATGATCGTTGTGTGGAGACTTTTTCTTATGAAATTCTATTTCTAAATTCAACATGAGCTGGGGCCACGACTTAACAACTAAACATAGGCATATAGGTAATTCACTCTTAGTTGTGTATTATTGAATCCCAACCAAATGGCGGCTCGAGGATTCAATCTAAAACAAAACTCTTTATAGCGGTGTTTATAGCATTTTTATGGGTAATTGTGTTATAGAAATTTGACCTTTAATCACTGCCAATGAAAATTTGGAAAAGCACTCAGAAGAGGGTTTTCACTGACCTTGACTTTGGGTAGGTGCAACATATTGGAATCAATAATAAACTTGTCCTTGTTAAAATCTGAAAGTTCTATGCAAAAATTTAAAAATTCTTTGCAGAAACTTGAAAGTTCTATGTTGATAATTGAATGTACTTGCAGAAAATTGAATGCACTTTGCAAAAAACTAAATGGAACTAAATGTACTTAGCAGAAAGTTGAATGTACTTTGCAGAAAATTGAATGTCTTATGCTGTTACAATTACTTAGAATGCAAATTTCTTCTTCACAACTTTTCAAATTAGCAATCGTAGATAGAACATAAACTTAAGGATCATATGAAGACAACCAAACACAAATATGAAACACTGAGAGTTAGGTCCAATGACCAGGGCAAAACCCACAAGGGAAAAACCAAATGATTCTTCTTCTATTAGATTTCTTCAATTGTTCAACAAAGTACAAAGAGAGAGAATGAGAATGAATAAAGTCACCAATGTATGATCAACTTGTTGTTGAGAAATATTTAGGACAATGATTTGAGTGATTTCTCTTTACTTGATAACTGCTTGTGATGTCTTTTTTCTTTTAAATTACTTGTTAGCTTCGTTACTTATTATTATGTTTGTATATCATCAAAGAACGACCAAAACAAAAAGAACAAGAACACAAAATATAGGCTGCAAGCCAAGGCCAAAACCTCTCCACTTGAGAGGAAAACCCGCAAATCCCTTCTCTTCCTTATAGATTCTTCAATTGATGAATTCAAAGACCTTTAGACTAAGACCAATACCCTCCAAGACCAAGACCAACCTCTTCGGATGATGTGCTATCCTTGATCAAGTCAAACCCAGTGAAATCTCTTCCAGTAGCACAACTTTGATCTTCAGTTGCAGAATTTCGGCCTCCACTGCACCTGAAACTTTCGGCCCTCCTACAGTTGTTGTTGCCACACGTGTGAGCCTCTTTTAGCTTCCAAGGCTTCCGTAGGCCTTTGCTTGGCTTTCTCTGACTTTTGGAGCTGGAGGATGACTTCTAGTGACCTTCGCTTGACCTTCTTGCCTTCTTTTCTCCAAGATCGAACTTGTAGATGAAAACCCTAGATGTGCTGCATAAACTCTCTTCCTTCACATGTGTGAGAGAAATAGCCCAAACCAAAGACTTCTTTGTCCTCTTCCTCCTTCGTTGCCTTCTTCTTCCTTCTTTGCTAAAATGAGTGAGTGATGATTGTGCTTCAAGGAGGTCAAGTTTCCTCCTTTATGTAGGCTCTTCAAGATGGACGTGGCTCCTCATTTTAGGTCGACTTTCCAGCTGCTAGGTTGACTTGAGGGTATTTTGACACTTTTAAAGACAAAAATAATTTTCTTTACAAGTTACAATGTGCGTGATGGGGTTTTCAACTTATGACAATGACTCTTTTGAATTTTTGACCTAGGACAAACCCTAGAAACACTCAATGGGTTCTTGACCTATAAAATAAAAGACCTCGAGAATGAAACCCATGCTCCAAAAATAATAATAATAATTTTCTTTCATTTTATAATTTACAAGAATAAAAAATACATTTCATATTTATGAAGACTGAACCTAGCTACACATTCATAAATTGTACATGGATATTCTCAGTTTGAAGAGATCTCATAAGAAGAGTTGGATTGGTAACTGATCTGTTAGCATCATATCAACCAACATTATTATATAGAAAGGCCTTGACTAACAACTCTATCTCTCCACAAGATCAGAGCATAATGCTGGCGAGACCACTGATTTATAGACACCATCATCATTGTCTCTCAAGGTACATACTCCACCAGGGTGTTCATAGAGTATGACCTTCTTTGGACTATTCTTATCTTGGATAGCTAGCCCTCAAAGAATATCGGTCCATGACTACTCTTATCTTGGATGCCCTACCTCATCCTCAAAGAGTATCAGATGCCAGATGCTTACCCAATCCTCCATTCTGTGTTCCCAAGTGAAGAGAAGAATGATGTGCTTGTCTTTCCCTCTCAACTAGGGAGGATACATCAACCAAACCAAGCTTGTCTCTCAAATACACAAGCTTCTTATTAGGAAGAGATTTTTGTTAATATGTCAGCTACCTGTTCATCAGTGGAGATATATTGTAGCTGCAATACACCATCTTGTACTAGCTTCTGAATGTAGTGATACTTGTTGATATGTTTTGTCTTTCCATGAAACACTGGGTCTTCGGACAATCGTTTACAACTGGAGTTATCACAATATATCACTATAGGGTCCATTTATCCTTCAAATAAGTCAGATTACTACTTCCTTAACCAGACCGCTTCTCTACTTACTTCACAGGCTGCAATATACTTAGCCTCAACACTACTCAAAGCAACTGTATCTTGCTTTCTGCTCATCCATGAGATCATGAAGGATCCCAAACTGAAACATCCTCCTGTAGTGCTCCTTCCATCCTGCTCACTGCCTCCCTAGTCGGAATCTGTATATCCCTTCAAGTGGACATCATTCCTCTTATCATATTTCATGCAATTGTGGATGGTTCCTTGCAAATATCTCAATATATGTTTCGCCGCTACCTAATGTGCTTCGGCTCCACTTGGAATTGACTCAGAACATTTACTACAAAACATATGTCTGGTCGAGTATTCACCAAGTACATTAGTGAGCCAATCAATTGTCTATACCGAGAAGGATCCACAGGTCTCAATTCAGAACTCCTTAGTCTTTTCAAGTTTGTGATCATCGGGGTTGTCATTGGTTTGCAATCCATCATGTCAAACCTCTTCAACATCTTGATCACATACTTTCCTTGACCTAGATAGATCTCACCAGGTCCTTGCCAGACTTCCAGTCCCAAATTGTAGTGCATCAACCCTAGATCCTTCATGTCAAATTTCCCTGCTAGTTGCTTCTTACATTCTTCAATTCGACCTTCTACACTTTTGAAGAGAAGATCATCTACATACAAAAGAATGATTACCGGTTCTCCCTTCAAAACCTTAATATAAAGGTTCGGATCAACATAACTCTTTGTGAAGCCTAATCTCTGTAAGTATGCATCCATCCTAGTGTTGAAGAATCAAGGGCTAGTATGTATATTAGGATTCTTCTTGACTTGATAACAATTTGTGAAGCACTTTTACGATTATCTTAGCTTGATCTTCTTCTTATTATTAGTGTGTGTGTTTCATCAAACTGCCACCAAAAACATAAAGACAAGAACGTAGATGTTGGCTCTCTGCCAGGGCTAAAACCTCTCTCTCTTAGAGAGGAAAACCCTTTGGTAATTTTCTCCTATTGAAGCTTCTTATTGATCAGCGCCAAACCCTAGACCCTTGAATCGGACGTCCTCCAAGCACAAGTCAAATCCTTCCTCCTTTCTGCACTCTGTTCTCCGACACTTAGTCTTCCTTCTTCCAACACTTTGCTCCCCAACACTTTGACCTTCTTCTTCGTTCCTTGTCTAGAGATACACCTTGCTTATGTTCACTTCTAGATGAGATGTTCCTTCTTCAATTCTTGGTGATGTCCTTTGCTTATGGAGACACCCTTTTCTTGCTCCAACGAAATACTTCTTGAGATATATATGCAAACTGATATGGCTGTATAGTAGCCCTAAATTCTCACATGTGTGATAGGTTAGCTTGTAGTTTAGGCTCTTTTTATCTTCGCTTGAGAGAGGGACTTCTTCGCTTGAGTGAGAAGCCTTCTAGGCCTAAGATCTAGTCCAAACAAAGAGGGATACTCGACTACTATGTTACTGCTGTTATACCCACATACAATCCTCCTTTTTCTTCTCACGTGTGACTGTTCTAGCCCTAGAAACAGTCCAAAACTTCGCTTTTCTTCCCTTCTTCTTCGTTGCACTTGGAGACCCTTAGAATTTCCTTTTTGGTACCCTTTACTCGCCCTCTATCTCACTGATTTCAGAGATGATGATCTTCTTCATTGAGGTGGTCTAATGACTCCTTATATAGGAGTCTGTGTCCTTCTTTTGAGCCGACTTGAGGCCGACATGAAGACTTGAGGCCGACTTGTCTACTTCACCATTTTGCTGCTTGAAGGCTTTCGTTGCGAGGAGATGAATTTGACTTTGACTCTGCTTGGAGGTATTCCTTTTGACTCTAATACAATTATATACATGGTGTAACATGTCCTTAAGGGTCTTACATAATACATTGACTCTTTGACTTCCTAGAAGCACTTAAATATGCGCTTGACCTACTTCAATGAGCAAGAAACTCATTGACAAATATCATAAAAATAATTTCTCTTTTCTTGAATAAATACAAATGTCAAAAGTACATTTATAAAGACCGAACCTAGTTACATTTCCTTCAACACTCCCTCTTAACTAGGGAGGTATTCATACAACATTACAAGGTGTTTGGCTATGTTTCAATCTTGAAGAATTCACATAAGAGAAACCGAATTGGAAATCCATTTGTTATAACATTATAGTGACCAGCATTGTTTCCACAACAAGGGCTTGACTGACAGCTCTATCTCTCAATAGATCAGAGCACAATGTTGGCAAGACCAATGACTTATAGACACCTTCGTCATTGCCTCTCAAGGTACATAACCACCCAGGTGTTCACTGAGTATGACCTTCTAGGACTATTCTTGTCTTGGGTTCCCAACCCTCAAAGAATATCAGTCCTCTCGCCTACTCTTGTTTTGGATTCCCTACACATCCTCAAAGAGTATCGTATGCCAGATGATTACCCAATCCTCCCATTCTTTCTTCCCAAGTGAACACAAGAATTTTGTGTCTATCACTTCCTCTCAATTGAGGAAGACATGCCCAAGTAACCTCTAACAAGGTACTTGTCCAAGTTCCTTTGTAATTGGGAACTTTTTATAATTCCTTCTTAGCTAGGGACTTGTCCATGCATCAAAAACTTCTTCTTCGTGGGTCCTCCAGCTGTTTGATCTCCATCCTTCCTTTGATGCCATGAAGTCTTTGTTCGAACTTCTTCTTCGTAGGGCACCATCCATCAATCACTTTCCTTCCTGGTTTGTCATGTCATTGCTTCCTTCGTGGAAAGTGGCCTTCTTGTCATATATCAGGTTCTCTTGTCATCTGGTTATTCCTTGTTATCTTGTCAATGCTTCAGACTACTCTTCACATGGATGCTTCTTTGTACTTGCTTGTTCCCATGCTTTGATCTAGTAGCCCTTCGTGACTTCATCCTGATATTTCTTGAACATTAAATGGTGCTTTTGCTGGATGGCTTCTTCATCATAACATCTTCGTAGAGTAGAATCAATTATCTGCACCTTTCATATCTCCAAGGCCTTCATAGGTGTCAAGGGTCCCTTGATCTTGTTAACACCTAATCACGGGGATTGGGTGAACAATTGTAAATAATGTAAATAATAAATAATGGAAAAGGAAGAGTCATCGGGAGGTGAAACCCAAGAGTCACTCCCTCTTGTATATAACTATGAACAATCTAAATGAATAATCATAGTTCATTTGAGGAGTTACCTCCTGGCCTGACATTGTATCAAAGCTCAGGTCCCGACCATTATTTTTGGCTCCCTTCCTACCCTTGTAACTCCTTCCTGCCCATGTTCTACATATTTCTGTAGAACTGTCATCTATGTCCTACAGTTAAAAAAAATAAAAATTATTGTGTTTGTTGCCTCCTCATTCTATTTTCTGGGGTTGCCTTCGATGTTTTGGGAGACTGGCAAGCAATACTGGTTACTGCGCTGCTTGGAAGCACTGTGTGTATCGAGTTTATACATAACCTCCATGACTATTACGCAGTAGAAGAGTGGTAAACCTAAAATTTGTTTTGTTAAAATGCATAAGTGACTGTGTATTATCTCCATGTTACGGTGTGGCATTATTGTGTGGTGATTTGATGGCATAGACTGTGTTAAGTTTTGTTACCATGCAACTATGTATCGCTCCATATCTTGACGCTTTCGTCCAGCGATCCGCTAAGCAGTTTAGCAGGCCTTGAGGCTGTGGCAGGAGCCCAAGTCACCGCCCATATCGATTCTCCATGCGCGTTGGACACTATATCGCACCACTCCTCTGTTTGTTCTGGCATTGCATCGCTCACCCCACCGGTTTTAATATTGTGTAACATCCTTGGCACTGCTCCGCACTGCATATTTGACAACGAATACACCGCATTGTTATACCTCAGCCCTCTGCCCTCTTTCACACAACACTGTTATACCACCGCGTTTAAATGAGTATTATTCTGTTCATAATACCGCGTTGATAACATCGCTCTGGTTACACTCCTATACTCCCTAGTCCTGCAATACGCCCTCCAATGCGCTGCTTCCCAATCCGCGATGCATTTTTTTGTGTGGTACCTCCCTCCCACTCCCGTTTTGGTGATATGCTACATAAACCTTCTCCCCGATTTTTAACTGTGATACATTGGCCCTCCTCCTCATATAATACCCTCCCCATATAATATCTTTCCCAAATATATCTCTGTTATATACATATCAGAATTATATTTTCACAGTATTGCTACTACAATGCATTTTTTTTACACAACAAAAGAAGAAGTACATTTTTTTTACAGAACACAGGTTTTAGTATTTAAAATGCATTCATTGATATCTATTGTGGGAGTGGTTCTCACCGGGAAGGAGAACTATCCAGAATGGTCGCGGAAGATCAAGCACACTCTCATTTTTAATGAGTTGTGGAAAGGAGTGTGTGTCTTAGACAAGGAATTCGCCATTTGGGAAAATAAGAACAACAAGGCTTATGCCTTGATTGCAGCATCCGTAAATGAAAAGGTGAGTCGCCATATTTCGCCATTTTCAAATGCTTTCGAAGCCTTACAAAAACTGAAGGAACTCTATGACTCACACTCTGCGCTTGAAGTTGTTCAACTCATGATTAAATTGTTGAGCCTTGAATTACAAAATGCTGATCCTCTTGCTCTTGCATCAGAAGTAAAATCTATTATGCATGATATCAAAGTCACTAATGTTGAACTAGACATTCCTCTGATAGCTTTTGTCAAGGCACTTTATCCCACTTATTCAAACTATCTTGAGTCATTGCAAGCAAATGGAAACCTCAAAGAAATTACCTTTGGCTCCCTTGTGAATAAATTTGCTGAGAGAGAGAGCTTTTGGGAAGAAGACAACTCTTCAGTGTTCTGAAGAGGTTGTGTGTCTTGCACATAGAGAGAAAAATCTTGCTCAAGATTCTTCCAGAGGAAGAGGTGGTCGAAGAGGAAGAGGAAGAAGAAATTTCAGAGGTGGGGGGGCAAACACTCTCAAGGAGAAAAGTCAGATTTACATTGCATACGTTGCAATAGAGATGGATCACATGATGCATCCACATTCAAGTTGCCTTGGGACATAATTGAGCAGGAAAGAAATCAACCAAAGGTAAAACTAATGATAAAGAGAAAGGTAAAGCACCTGAATCTGCTCACTATGTTGTGGCACATTGTAATATTGGAGTAAATGAAGACTTGTTTAATGCTTCACTTGCTTCTTGGAAAAATGATTGGTTGCTTGATTCAGGAGTAACTTGCCACATGACTTTTAGAAGAGATTTTTTTGAAGAATTTACTGACAATGTTGATGGAGTGGTGTACTTTGCAGACAAATCAAAACTCAAGCCATCAGGGCTTGGCACAATCAGGCTCAAATTGTCTAGTCTTCCAAACTTTCTTTTGCATGATGTTTTATATCTCCCACAGTTGAGGAGAAACTTGCTGTCCTTGGTCCACATCCGCTAGCAAGGACACTCCATTCATATGTTTGATGGCAAGGTTGAGGTGAGAAAAGCATTAGATCACTCACTTGTCATGACGGGGATAGAAGAAGAAAGGCTTCTCAAGCTGCAAGGTACATTTGCTTGTGCACAAAATTTTTCATACAATTCTCATTATGATTAAGGTACATTTCCATCAAGTTTATTATGGAATGCTAGATTTGGACACTTGAACTATGACAAACTTCGCTTGTTGAAGAAAAATGGTGTTACTGGTTTGCCTACAGTTCCTAGGAAACTTAAGCAATGTGATGCTTGCATTCTAGGAAAGCATAGCAAA
>APFE031380827.1:0-17897 GCA_000404065.3 Pinus taeda
AATTAAATATAGTAATATTTTTTATAATATATTATTATATAGAAGAATATTACAAATGTTTTATGTGAAACTTATACCAATGATAAAAATGTAATTTCCTAATACTAAGTCATTTTTCTCTTTTCTCTCTTTTTTTTTTTTTTTTGTCACTAGGGGTTCAATGATACCCATGGTCAGTGGGTCCGCTACGTCCAGGATCGAACAACATTACGGTGTCTGTTACATCTAGGATCGAGTGTTTGCTACGTCTAGGATCACGTCCAGGATCGAGTGTCTGCTACGTCTAAGATCATGTCCAAGATCGAACAACGCTAGGGTGGACCCCAAGGGAGTCACCCCTCAGCCTATTGAGGGACCTGACCCCAAGAGCTTTCAAGTTTCAACCCTGTGACCTCCCATTGATGAGGCCTCAACTTGACCGAATGAGCTAACCCAAATATAGACATTTCCATATTAATAAAGGTACCCTAATTTTAAAATTTTCTCAAAAATAAAAATTTAAGTTGTAGTACTGGACAATAAATAACAAAACTGAAAATTAATTTAAGATATATTTGAATATATATATATATATGATAAAAGAATATGTACATATTAGATAAAATTAATAAATAATTTTTTCTCATTGTATTAGATATTATTTTGGGATTCAATTGCGTTAAATAAGTCATTCATCTATGACCATTTTCATGAGAGGTAGTTAGCACTTATTGTATAAGTGATGCTCACAGGGGTGAGGAAGTGGAATTGAAACTAGTGTTGTGATGCTCACAAGGGTGAAGAATTGGTATTGAAACTAGTGAAATGAATCACATAACACCAAACATCACTTCCAGATTGCGTTAAATAAGTCATTCATCTATGACCATTTCCATGAGAGGTAGTTAGCACTTATTGTATTAGGTGATGCTCACAGGGGTGAAGAAGTGGGATTGAAACTAGTGGGGTGATGCTTACAGGGGTGATGAATTGGTATTGAAACTAGTGAAATGAATCACATAACACCAATCATCACTTCCAGGGCTTGCACCTGGTAGCCAAGACTCCTTGGGAGGTCAATTGGTATTGAAACTAGTGAAATGAATCACATAACGCCAATTATCACTTCCAGGGCTTGCACCTGGTAGCCAAGACTCCTTGGGAGGTCATCCATCAATACTCTTAACTATGGAGTTTTCCCCACAACCAAACCCACTTAGCTTGTTACCCCATTTGCAAAACCTTAACTAGTATTGTGCCTCATAAACCATTAGAAATCATAAAAATATATTTGAATATAATTTTCATTAATATAAATATATTTGATAAAAAAATTATATACATGTTACATAAAAAAATAATGTATAACATAACACATTATATATATATAATACTATATATATATATATATTGCATCATTCAATTTACCTTCTGTTTCATTTATAAAATTGCATATAGTGATAACAACATAATTTTGTTTCTGTGATTCCAGATAGTGATCACAACACAAAACCGCCAACGCGGCATCGCGTTGGGGAACGAGCCATCGAAGAAGCTCGCTTGCATAAATCATATTACAAGGATTCTTTGCGTGTCGTATTACGGACGGTTCTAAACATGGTTCGCTGCAAATTCATTGGAAATCACATGGGACGCAGAAATTCGTTAGAGGCACTTGAAATTGGACAGATAGCATTAGTCTCTCGCCTCTCCATAATACAAACGGAGGTTATAACCATCGCTCGCCACAAATTCGCAAGAAGCACGTAAATTGGCTTGACGCATTTGAAATCTCTCGCCTGTCCCATGCTCCAATTGGCCTCCCTGGATGGTAGCGGCCTCGAATGCAGATTTCATATTTACATCTATGCGCGTTTATAGCATGATAATCTTTTATGGATACCCGCTTTAATTTACGGATCTTCCGCGTGCAGCCAAACGCCTTCTATAATTTGACTTTTAGAATAACGAAATTCAAGAATTTAATGACCTTGGAACAACTCACGTCCTAAAAAGAACACTTGTTCAACAAGTTATGAATAATCTAGTTTCGAGGCATATTCCGGTTTCTATCATTTGTCATTAGAGATAGCTATTACTTGATATAGTTATGTGTGCTATACAATATATAGATTTGTGCTATTACCTGGTATCCAATGACAGTATATAGATTTGTGCTTATCACAAATTAGGAATTGTGATAAGATTGATTGATTTAGACTGACGCCCTTCGTTCAACCGCAGCGCCTAATTTGAAACGTGTTTTGAGGTTCTTGTGATTTGTAGGTATTTCAGTTTTAATTGTTTAAGGTGGAAGAGCCCTTCGTTCAACAGCAGCGCCTAATTTGAAACGTGTTTCGAGGTTCTTGTGATTTGTAGGTATTTCAGTTTTAATTGTTTAAGGTGGAAGAGTCGACACCTATCTTACCGCTATCTTACCCTCTTATCGTTCAATATGAATCCAAACATCCCTTGTCCCAGTATGTTCTTGGCAAATCCCTCATCATCTCAGAGTCAATGGGGGTGAAGCTTCAAATCCTTTAGTGATTTCCAGCGAGAGACAATCTTACGAAGGTGACCATACACTGTAACTCCAACCTTCTCCTTCTGTGCTTGTTATAGCATCATTGTGATAACAATAATTAAAAGATATTGCTGGCCAAATTTCCTTGGAGATTAATGCACCCACTTTTACCTTCTCCACCTCCTATAAATGGAGATTGAATATGGAGCCGAAAGAATACGACTTCAGCGACCGATAAATCAATATAACATTTTATCTCCCATATTCAGTAATAGAGTTAGAACACTATTTAGATGAATCAGAGAATCTCGTTGTAGCTATACACAAAATCCATTAATAACAACTAGGTATTGGTGGAATGAAATTTGACTTTTGGTTTTGGTCAAACAAAATTCTAGTTATGTATTTGTATTATGTTGGGCTCTCATTAATGGCAATGTTAATCTAATGTTCTCGTGTGTTTAGTGGCATGTGCTTAAATCTAGGGATGTGTCTGTTTACTAACACTTGAGGGTTTTGGTGTAACGGCCATCATGATCCAACAAGTGGTATCAGAGTCAGAGGTCTTGAGTTCGAGTTCGAAACACACCTGGCTCGCGTTGAGGGGAAGATTGTTGCACTCCACATTAATGGCAGTGATAATCCAACGCTCTCGTGTGTTCCGTGGTGGCATGTGCTTAACACTAGTGATGTGTCTGTTTACTAACACCTGCGGGTTTTGGTGTAACGGCAATCATGTCTCCAACATCTTAGGCATAACTTGCTTTCATGGCTTAAGTCTGCCTCTGAGTACAATTTTCCATTGAAAGGGGCAATCCAAAATAACTGGCTGATAAAATGCTCAATAATATGAATAATATGAGTTCACAGGGTGATAATATGCTCAACAATAATAATAGCATGCTCAATAATAATAATAACAAGGTGATAATATGCTCAATAATAATAATAATAATAATAATAATAATAATAAAAATATTTATAGGAGAACTATTGGCCTCATGCTTGGCCTTTATTTCTCACACTCACTCACACACTTCTACATGCATCCATGCCCCATGGGCTCACTTCCGTTTATACAAATGGATTAGAACCCAAGTAGGTTCTAGATCATAAACTAACTCCCAAAATATTTGTCATGATCCATAAAATCTCTTATCCTATCCCTTATCCCTAGATAAGAGCTAACTAACACACAATTCTCTCAAACCTCCAAAATAGTCTTGAACCTTCTCCTATTTACAATAATCCTCATTTTCTAATACAACTAAGGAAAATACATTAAATAATTAAATCCTAACTTAGGAAACTAACTCCTTTAGTAAACATGTTACCTTAGGTTAGATTCACCTACATCACCTATCATACCATGTAAGAACCATGTGTCACATAAAAAGGAGATACTTGGCCACCCAAAAATGAGACATCTACTTGCGATATCTCCTCATCTCACTTGGGTACATAATTATGCTTCTACATATCTACACAACATGCCAAGTGTATCATTGTTGGGCGACCTAGTCTTAATTGTTTAAAAGAACAATGGTACATTGAAACTATGCATTGACATTTGTTAGCTAAACAAGGTAACAATGCGATATCTCCTCATCTAACTTGGGTACATAATTATGCTTCTACATATCCACACAACATGCCAAGTGTATCATTGTTGGGTGACCTAGTCTTAATTGTTTAAAATAACAATGGTACATTGAAACTATGCATTAACATTTGTTAAAAGAACAATGGTACATTGAAACTATGCATTAACATTTGTTAGCTAAACAAGGTCACAATGAAGAATAAGTACATGTTTCTTAGAATGAATGAATTGTTTCACAAACTTTTGGGTGATAAGGTATTTTCTAAGGTTAGAATATCATTAGGTAAGGATTAAAGAAAAGGAAATCAATAAGACACCATTTGAAGATCGATATGTAAATTATGATTTCGTAGTGGTGCTTCTCAAGTTATCCAATGCATGGTATTTTTTTGCCCCTGATATATGGTATCTTTCAGAATTATTTATATATGTTTGTTGTTGTGTTTTTCGATGATATATTTATATATTAAAAATCTAAGGAAGAATATGAACACCATTTAAAATTAGTTCTCATGTGCTTAGATAACATCATTTATATGTCAACCTGAGTAGCTGCTCATTTTTTCAAACAAAAATTCATTATTTGGATCATACTGTTTTAGATGAATGGACAACAATAGACATATCAAAGATTAAAATAATTAAAGAGTGGCTAACACCAAAAATGTGATAGAGGTAAGCTCTTTCTTGCGTTTAATGGGTTGTTATAGAAGATTTATTGGAGGGTTCTTTACCATAACCCATCTGATAACTTCCTTCCAAAGGAAAAGTGTACAATTTTATGGGTCTCATAAATGTGAATAAGCCTTTAAGAATTTAAAGATGTTGGTAACAAGTCCATTTATATTGAAGATAAAAGGATTTCTCACGTGCACATATGCATTTAAAGAAGGAATTGGGGGATTCTCATGCAGAATGAGAATTTGATATGATATCAATCCAGGAAGGTTAAGGAGCATGAAAATAATTATGCCTCTCAAGATTTGTAATTGGAAGGCATTATACTTTCCTTGGAGTGTGGAGACATTTTCCGATGGGAAAGAAATTTATGTTATGAACTAACGATGATGGGTTAAAGAATTAGTTTGGAAAACCACATTTAAATTCAAAACAAATTAGATGGATGGAATTGTTAGATGATTATGACTTAGTTTGACTTGCTTGATTCACTCAGGAGGATGGGGTATGCAATGCATGCTACAACCATAAGAACATGAAAACATAAATTATAAATCAAAATATTAAAGGCTCGGAAGTTAGAATAGCAATACATGTAAATAAAAAGTAGCATATATGAAGGTGAAGTGAAATAAGTTATAGGGATCATAAAATGGAAAATGGAGTTCCTTTGTATAAAGGCAGGATTTACATATTCAATTGAAAGGGGCTAAAAAATTTAGTGTTGAGTGAAATGCACAGATATCCTTATCGTGGGCACCCACGGTATCAAATTAAAATATCAATAGTCATAAAGTAAAATATTTACCTAGGTATGAAAAAATAAGTGGTTGATTATATAGCCAGGTGCTTGGAATTCCAAAATATAATTAACTAGGCATAGGCACTCAATGGGGTTAATATAGTCACTACCCATTCTTGAGTGGAAATGGGAAATTATTTCCATCAATTTCATTACAAAGCTGCAAAATATGAATAAAGAAACATGATTCCATCATGGTTGTGGTCGATGTACTCAACAAGGCTCCATACTCCACTTTAATTATGTCAACACATAAGGCAAGCAATGTTGCTAAGATTAACATGAGGGAAATTCACAACCTATATGGTGTTACTAAGGGAATTACTTCAGATAGAGATCCCAATTTTACATCTAATTTTTGGATTGGTTTATTTAAGGGATTTGTGACTGATTTTACATTTTAATGCAACCTACCATCTAAATTGATATGGTAAAATAGAAAGATTACATCAGGTTATAATTACATGTTAAGGATGTACATGATGGGAAAAACATTAAAATGGGAAGAATATTTTCACCTAGTGGATTTTTCTTATAATAATATATACCATAATACTTGGAGATGTTCTTGTTTAAAGCCTTATATGCTAGTAAATGAAACACACCAACAAGTTGGGATAGTCCTCTTTCCAGGGCCATTATTGGTCTATGTTTACTAAGGGAAATGGAAGGGCACGTAAAAAAAAAAATAGAATTTGAAGGCTTACCAATATAGACAACAAATTTATGAAAATAATAATAAGACAGAAAGGGAATTCAAAAGTGGAAACCATGTATTCTTGTGGTTGTAGTAATGGAAAATATATTTGAAATTGGGTCGTTGTTCAAAGTTGGGATATGTCATTTCAACTTCTACATCCAATTTTGAGATACTAATTTATGTTATGGAAGTGAATATGTATACTGGATATTACATGGCTTTTCTTCCTCTTGCTTCTTAAAATCCTTCTTGAGAACAAAAGGGAGATTTTGGGGTTGTCATGCACTTTGTTATAGAGAACACATTTGTAATTAGATCCTAATATTATGCCTAATATTGTATGATGTTTGACATTATGATTTTGATCTCATTTATGGGTCTTGCAACTAGTGCCCATAGGTTATTCCAATGTATTTCGTACATACAAACATTCATGGGAAAAATTCTATTATGGATACCAAATTATTTGATAAAGGTCCTTCATTGAAAGGTTCACATATCTATCGTTGATTATCATCTCATGGTTTATTATTTATATCAACCCTTTACTCGAGACACTCCATTGACACATGGATGCTTACAAATTCATGTCTAGTATTTATTAGAGAATACTCGTCACTATGTATGATTCTTCTATTTTCCTAATTTTTTACTAAGAGGGGTTGTTGTACAATATCCCCTCTTGATAAGTATTTGGTGGGAATATAGTTGAGCTAGAATTGTTCTTATGACTCTTTCCTATTTTCTCTTATGTCATGCACTGAGGAGATACACATTTTTCTAATTTGACTTTCTAGGTGATTTATTATTATAACATTATAACATTGTTATATATAACCTTGGAGGAAGTTGCATTTAATGATGTAAGTAAAATCATTAATGTGCAATATTTATTATGATTGAGCTTGCATTAGGGGCATTAAATGGGATTTCATGGTGAACTAGCCGTTTCTAAAGCTTAATTATATAATAATCATATATTAGATTCTTGGTGGTGATAAATCCTAGTTACATGCCCAGGTTAAGCATAAAATTTTAATATTATTGTAGAACCATGGTTGATCTAGGTGGATATTGGTGGCCTCCCACCTATTCCGTGTAGATCTCTAGTCAGTTTCATTTTTTTCCTCGTTTATTGCAACATTTATTAATTTTACTAGTTTTTCGAGTCTTGAAATTCTAGATCAGTTTTGACCCCCTAGACATATTTTTTAGGTCTGTAACTATTTCATAGCCATAGGTAAGGGGCTATTATAAATCATGTAGTACTCGGAAAGACCTTCCTAACAAGGTACCATATGCACGAAACGAAGATAATATGACCAAGTTATGACCCCGGAAGTTGGCTTCCCATCTAACCCCAATGAGGCCCACAAACACTTGGCATTCCATCTCTTGGAGTTAGGGTTTTGGTTGCTTATGGTTTCCCTTTGTTGTCCATTAATGAATAGGCCCTTGAGCCTCATTGTAACACAGTTTAGAGGCATGTAGCCACCACATCGCTTCTTAGAGATAAGCTACCATTACCCAAGTTAGTTTATTTCCACTCTGTTTCTAAGCATATTTTAGTATTTTGATATTAGTGAAATGAAGTGTTATTTCTGCTGCATCACTATATTTATGTTATATTTGTAATTTGCTGCATTCTTTTTTAAGTTAAGATAAATTGTATAAGAGCAGTCTTTTCCTTCTCTGTTTTTCATTGCATGTCCCAAACAATGTCAAGGTATAAGGAGTTAGGGCTCAAACTAGTCGAACCTTTTCAAGAGCATCCTCGCAAACCTCGATGACATCCCATGGAAGAAGAAAATATAGAAGAGGAGGCAGTAGATACTTTCATAATATTGCTCGAGCAAGCCTTGAAGCAAAAATGGAATGCAATGATGGATAACTTTTCTTGGATTCTTTGACGACTACCCACAAGTGACGCATCTTCATCCAGCAACCAATTTGGATGTGTCACGCATCTTCATCTAGCAACAAATTCCCATATTTGAGAGCCAGATAGATGCAGATGGTGTAGATAAATGGTTGATTTTTTTTTAAGGATATTTTTTATTTGATTACTTTTCCAATCAGGAAACAATTACTTTTTCACTTCTCAAATCCACCTACTGTGAAGAAAAATAGAAGAGGGAATCCCCACTTTTTTTATCCACACCCACTTAAAATTATTTCTAAGACTCCATCAAGGAAAAATATTAGCCTGTCGGGAGCTATGAAGATAAATATATAAAGTGCACCATGCTATGGTAGGGAAGGAACCAAGATGTGCCATAATTCACAAATGTTTTCCATACCCTTCATACAAGGTTGGGTATCAAGGTTTTCCAACAACATTTGGTACTCAAGTATCGTGATTGTCTAGACAAGTACATCTAGGAAAAGATGGAGTTCTTCGACATATCCTTGCTCGACAAGACATACTGATACCATCTAAAGATTGAGCATAAGTTTAAACAGAAAAAGTGAGACTTTGGATTTGCAAATCCGAAGCAAGGAAAAGGTGCCCCAAATGACACAACAAAGGAAAAATCCAAGGTGGGGAAACCTAGGACAACATGTTGAAGCTGAAAGAAAAGAAAACCACCACTAAGACAGAGGAGGGCAAGTGAGTGTCAGGACATGCAGTCATGGGAGGTGGATCTGAAGGCTTCTGAATCAACCGCATGTTCTGACCCTTAGTCAGAACCCAACAAGGGGAATGACAAATGAAAGTAGATCATTGACACAGAGCCCAATTCCATTGTGGCCACCACCAAGATCAAGAGTGGGGGAACGACTCTTCCACTCACAGAGGTGGGTGAAGGGTTCTCCGCTATAGTTCATCGTCAATAATGGGAGGCACAAAAGCCTCATTTCAGCAGAGGTCATGAAGCAGCTGGGCCTACCAAATACAACAAATCTGCACTCGTACACCATTAGGTGACTTAACCAAGGACGAGATCTCCACGTCAACCAAAATTGTTGCATTCCCTACAATGTCAATCCCTTCACAGATGACAAACTCTGTGATGTTGTTGCTATTGAAGTTTGTGATGTATTAGTAGGAAAACCACACTTGTGGAAGCTACCTTTTTTACATGAGTCTAGACTTCTCTCTGTGATTATTAATTTGGCAAATACATTGTACAGGATACTGTAGGTAGCCCTACCTACTGCCATCTATTTGATCACTACAAAGTAATGCAGTAAGATCATTTCATAGACTAGGAAATTTATTTTCCTTATGATTCTCCCTCAGGGGAAAAAGAAGGTTGTGGCCATGGCTTCGACACAAGGCTCCTCCACACAAGAAAAACAGATGGAAAAGGCCATGGAGGATTACAGGGACATTTTCACCTCACCTACAATGGTCACTCTACACTGTCAGGCCAAGCACTCCATCGATCTAACCCTGGGCGCACTGCTAACCAAGGGACTGATCTATCAATGATTTTTCTGGAGAACATCGAGATCAAGAGGAAGATTTATGATATTTGTCAAAAAAGGCACATTAGTCCAATCTCGTCACCTTGTGGGAGCTCGATTGCATTAATATAGAAGAAGGACATGACCTGGAGACTTTGTATTAACTAGCAATCACTGAACAAGATAATTGTGCCAAATAGGTACCCAATCCATGGATTGATGATGTTCTAGACCAACTCAAGGGGTCCAAACATTTCACGAATATTGACTTTAAGTCTAGTTATCACTATGCACCTATGAAACCCTCTGAAGTGTGGAGTTATACCTCCAAATCCAAGGAGGCCCTTTTTGAATGCTTGGTCATGCCTTTCGAGTTGAAAAATGCCCCCACATCCTTCATGAGATTGATGGACGACATCTTGCGGCCCTTCACCAATACATTTGTGGTGGTGTATTTAGATGAAGTCTTGACCTTTAGCCAAATTTGGGAACATCACCTCCACCATAAAAATTTGACATGTCATTCAAACCCTATGACAACACAAATTGTGTGCCAATTTGGAGAAATTCACTTTTGGGCTGACCAAGGTTCAATATTTTGGGTACATCATTGAAGAGAAGGGTGTGCATGTGGACCCAGCCAAGATACATGTCATTCAGGACTGGCTATCCCCAACCACTCTAACAGAGCTCTGTAGCTTTCAGGGTCTTGCAAATTTCTACTACAGGTTTGTGTTGGGGTTCTCTCATATGACTTGGCCTTTAAGTCAAGTCACCAAGGGTGGCACATAAGAATTTTTTTTGCTCTAAAACCCAACATAAAGTGTCTACTGAGTTGAGGCATTTCCTCTACTCTGCACCAGTGCTCAAATTATTAGACCTGAAACAACCACTAGAGATTGAGACAAACACCTCCAACTATGATATTGGTTTGGTTCTTACTCAAGAGGGGCATCCAATGGCTTGCCACAGTGAGACACTTTTAGACATAGTCTTAAAATATCCCACTTATGACGAGGAAATTTATTCCCTTGTGTAGGCTTGCTACTAATGGAAGCATTACATTATGGGGAAGGAAATGGTCATCCAAACAGGCCATTGACCCTTGCAGTTCATATAGACACAAGAGAAGTTATATAATGATTACCATTAGAAATGGTCCACATTCTTTCAAAATTTCCATTTTAACATTAATTAGAAGAAGTGTAGTACCAATAATGTTGTAGACTACCTCAGCCAACCATCATTCATGGCGCTGATCGTTGTGCTTGACTCCTATGGGTGTGAGACTTCGAGGTGACCATGTATTTACAAAAGCGGTCCATAACTCACCACCACATTCTAGACACTCCTGGAAGGTAATAATGTTCCAAATTTACACCTCCAGGATGCACTGTTAGGCCACCTATGGAACATATTCTTTCCTTCAAGCGATCGTGGCAAGACAATTTAGGAGGCACCCTATAGTCAAGTCGCTGGAAATTTCGGAGTAAAGAAAATAGTGGCAGTACTACCAAAGTATTTGTATTGGTCGAACCTTCATTAGGGTGTTGAGAAGTACAATAGATCCTGCACAACTTGTGCCATTTCCAAGCCAAACATTAAGAAGAAAGGCCTATATACTCCTCTAGCTATGCCTAGTTGACCTTGGAATTCCATCTCTATGGATTACATGTCGGGCCTTCCTTCTACTAAGAATGACAATGACTTCGTTTTCATGGTGATCAATAGATTCTCTAAGATGGCCATCGTGGCAGCCTACAAAAAGAGTATCATAGTAGAGGCCACTGCTAAGCTCTTCTTTGAGCGAGTGTGGGTACACTTTGGGATCTCATAGTCCATTATCTCAGGCCAAGAAAACAAATTCCCAAGTACATTTTGGTCAAGTATTTGGTCACTATTGGATACCAAACTTATTAAGTCCATGGATTTCCAACCCCAAACTAATGGCCAAACAAAGGTAATCAAGAGGATGATCATACACATTTTGTGCATGTACAAATTGAAGCATCTACACAGATGTGATGAAACCATCCCCTATGTCCATCACATCTACAATAGAGCTCTCGATAGCTCAACGAGTCACAACCCCTTTCAGGTAGGGCTAGGATTTTATCTATTATGTCCCATTGATGTGGCCATATCATTTGCAGATACTCATGGAGATTAAACTCACGTCGAGTGCAAAGCTAATAAGGATAAAAAATTCATTAAACACATTGAACACATCCCCTAGTAGGTCCATCATATATTTGACAGATCCAATGCTAAGTACAAGCAACACCATGATTAGCATCAAATGTTGCACAAGTTCTAGGTGGGTGACAAAGTTTGCCTACATTTGTAGAAAGAGCATCTCATTGATCCCAACCACAAGCCTCACCCACTCTCATATGTGTCACACACCATCACCAAGGTTGTAAGGGCCAATGCTTTCGAGCTTAGTATTCCTCCGTTCATTGGTTTGCACCTAGTTTTCAATGTGGACTGCGTTCGACGATATTTTCCACCATTGTTAGGCATATTCGACATTGCATAAAAACTCACACCAACATAGCTAAACCCCAACTCCATGGAATAGGCCACAACTAATTCGATGATCGACATGAAGATCAAGAAAACTTGCCAATAAAGGATCCAACTATATTGAGTTATCAAAGCAAGCTAACTCCTTCATCAGTGAAATCAATTCACTAGGGACCAGATTCAATAGAAATTTCCTCACCTTATCAAGTCTCTGCACGCAATGGGGAGCATTGCTTCCTAAACAGGGTGGAATGATTTAGGTGGATATTGTTGCCCACCCACCAATTCCACCTAGAGCTTTAGTCAGTTTCAATTGCTTCCTTTGTTTATTGCAAAATTTACTATTTTTAGCAAATTTTTGGGTCGCGAACATCAAAGCAATTTTGAACCCCTCAATGATGTTTTTTTTGAGGTTTGCAAGAGTCCCATAGTTGGATGAAGGGGCTTGCCAGAAATCTTGTAGTACTCAAAGTGACCTTTTCAAAAAAGTATCGTATGCGCCAAACGAAGATAATATCACCATGTTACGACCGTGGGAAGTTGGCTGCCCAACTAACCCCAACGAGGTCCACAAACTCTTCGTGTTCCATCTTGTGGGGTTAGGGTTTTGGTTATTTAGGGTTCTCCATTATTGCTCAATAACAAATAGGCCCTTAAGCATCATAGTAACATAGTTCAGAGGCATGTAGCCACCACATCGTTTCTTAGAGATAAGCTACCATCGCTCGAGCTAGTTTATTTCCATTTTGTTTGTAAGCATATTTTAGTATATTGTTATTAATGAAATGAAGTGTTATTTGTGCTACACCTCTGTATTTATGGTTATGTTTGTAATTTTTTTCTTTCTTATTTAATTTCAGATCAATGGTGGGGCTATTCTAGGATATACGACTTATTTTACATGGGATATTATTTTAATATAGTGCACTAACTCATTGGCACACATATTTCTTTAGATCATATTATTTTGTGTTTTTTTCTTGAGAGTAAGGACCATGACCTTGGACATGAGAATTGGTTAGGTTTCGTAGAATTTCTTAGTGATATATTCATTTGAACAACAATTTAGGAATTGTAGCCGTCTTCCATCATATTGCATAATTTATTTTTGAGGTCCTTGAAGAATGGACAAAAAAATATAGATAATCTTATATTTTTAGAACTTATTGAAAATCACAATATTTAAGAAGCTTTGCATAAGGAACATCTACTTTAAATCACATGTGTGGAGAGGTTTGCACAATTTTCTACAACATACTATGATAATATTTGAGCATTGATTATAATATTTTTGAACTAGCTATTTCCTTGCACAATGTTAAGGAGTTGTTAAGAGTTGGAAATTAAACATAGAGTTTTTCAAAACAAAATCAATTAGTATAATTGCAATCTTTAACATACATTTAAATAATTATAAAAAGTTAAATACATATTACATATAAAAGTAAAAATAATTCTCTTAAAAAACTTATACAGTACCATCACTTTTTATAGAAAGATTTGATCATTACACAATATTCATATTCATGTTCCTCTGAATATAATTTAATTTTTTTTTAATAAAAAAATTATAGTTTGTTTTTATTAGTTTAATCTTATACATCAATGTAACTATTATCTTCTTATACTTTAATATCATATAACAAAACTTGTCCATAGAACAATCTATGAAAAAGACAATAAACAAAAGTTTCCATCTCAAAATATAAATCCTCCCATATTAATTGAATCTTTGTAATATCCCTATTATAATTAACCCTGCGTAAAAGTAATTTCAAGTTACGAATTAGTTGTTAACTGATTCTTGGTAGTTGTGAACTGATTGAGGGAAATCAAGAAAGGGATCTTGGTAAAAAGGAAACGCTTTTTTGATGGTGGTGTCAAGTAAATTGGGGGCAACTCTATGCTATCACTGCCTGAGTGAAGGGTCAATCCACTGTATTTCTGGGTGATTTTTTTTTTACACCCAAGTTGCAACGTTCATATGTTTTTCATGGTTTTCACAGTTCATTCTTTTGCCGCTTGGTTCTGCCAATGGTTTTGAGCTTTTCACCTTTTCAAGTCCTTCAAAGGTTTGGAATGCTTAACTGTATGTGTATCAAGCTTCACTGCTGGAAGAAAGCATGTGTATCAAGCTTCACTGCTGGAAGAAAGCAGTGACTCTGGACTGAGGTCTTGAGGACGAAATCTCAGTTTTAGAAATTACGAAACCATGTAGTTTTACGTCTATTGATCTTGCTGCAACTACTATAATCGTTAGTGGTTTAAACATATAAATTATGGAAGGTTCTTACCCTCGACATGGTTGGCACTTTAAGGATTACTTCCACCGAGGTTTCGAATGGAAAACATATAAATTATGGAAGGTTCTTACCCTCGACATGGTTGCCACTTTAAGGATTACTTCCACTCAGGTTTCGAATGGAAAACTTCCAGAGTAGATCTTCATTGCAGCCTATCTATCCCCATTGATATTTTTTGTGTTCAAATCTTTGGGCCCTCATTCAATGATGTTGGTGGCACTCAGAAAGCGTTGCCGAGAGCCGGAGGCTTTGCCAAACTGCTCTGACATCCGGGAATCCAAATGCTCTTTCAATGGCATTGTGAAGAAAACAGATCTGTTTCGGCATTTGCCACTGTCATACAAAACCGTAGCAGAAAATCAAGAACTTACTGATTCAAGCTACATTGCCTTCATTGTTGGACGCTCAATCCCATGAAGAGATAAGTATCTAGGCCAAATCTTGGAAAATATAGGAGTTTGTATTAGTATTTGAAATTAGTATATGTTATTTTTCTCATAGAAATAGCTATTTTGGGTAAGGAAAATACATATTCAAACAATAGCTATTGCATTTTTGGAAAAGAGAATGCATATTAAAGATATAGAAGTTAATATTGCATTTATGGAAAAGAAAATGCATATTAAAGAAATAGAAGTTAATATTCCATTTATGGAAAAAGAATACATATAAAAGAAATAGAGGTTAAGTTGTATTTTATTGAAAATGGATATATGTTTTATTGCATTGGGATACTAGTTGATTTCAAAGTTTCTTGTGGAAAATTTATGCATTCCATGCATGATAGAAATTTCTATATGATGTGCTTCTTGGCACATCTATAATCAATCAATTTCTTGAAGAAAAACATATATTTTATATACACAAATATAGTGTCTTTTTAGAAAAATAGAGCATTCTTCATGCATGAAAATAATGACTTTATAAGAGATTTCTTGAAAAGCAAAGAAAGAGATTCTTTCCTTAAAAGACACACATGAATAGTCTTCATGCAAGAGCGGGAATCCATACTTGATTCATGAAAAGACTATGTGCATTGAAGTAAAAGTAATTGTGTTAGGAAAAAAACACATGTTGCATGCACATAAGGGTAGCTATTGTGACTTTGGAAATATGAGTATGTGTGTACATAGAGAAAGTGATCATGTTAACTTTCTTGAAAATAATAATCTCTTGAAGAGATTGTTTTGTTAGATGAGTTAGTGTTGATTTCTTGATTTTGATGCATAAAGGGTAAGTAAGCCTTGTTTTTTTTTGTATCTTCATTTTTATGCAAAAAGATGGATATATTTAATAATTTCTTGAAAGGGAAGCTTGAGAAACCCTCATATAGTAAGTTAGAGAAATGAGGTTATAATGACTTTCTTTAAGAAAGAGGTATGTGATTTGTTGTATGAAATAATGGTAGTATTCTAGTGAAAGGAATATGTGCTGCATACATTAAAGAAGGGCTAATATGATAAGCAATGGTATGTGAAAAGAATAGTCATTGTCATATGGAGTTATGTTCTTTGTATGTTAGAGAGACTATGTTGAGTTCTCGAAAAATAACTATGTGAAAAGAACATATGTGCTTAAGAATAGAAAATAATAGTTTATTAAATATATGAAGATATAATGAATGTGTTATACATGTTAGTATAACTAATGAGTTAGAACTCTTAAAGAGAATTATGCATTAGTGTAAATAAACATGGTGGAGGTCAAACAATATTTACTTGGGTATATATACTAATTAAATAGTATGTCATGCTTGCTCATGCATATGAGTAGATGCTAAAATATCTCTTTTAGAGGTTGATTATTGATTCATTAATATGGTATCTAATCTTGTTGCCTAAGCTTGTTGACGACAACATGGACAGGAAATGATGGCGGTTGGTGCCGAAGAAAAGTGATGCTAACATTGTGGCAGGAAAGTGATCAATGTCCCATGCAGATGAGATCGAGTTGCAAGATCATACATTACTAGAACAATCATGCCACAAGGAATGTTGTATGTGGCGGTATGTAAGTAAAAGATTACATGAAAATTGTATTAGCTTTTAGCTAGTTATGTGACAACTTAATGATAATTCATTGTAATGATTTTATAACAATGGTTAAGGGATGGAATCCCTTATAAGCCATTGAGTGAGGGGTGAAATATCTCACGAGCATTTAATAATGAGATTAAACGATTCAACGTTTGCTGGTTTTCACCCTAAGAGGTTTCCAGGGTATATCAGTGTTCAATGATGCGATTGCCTTTTGTGCCAGTTGGATGATGTTGAATCCTTTGATGAGGTTTCTTTATTTGGTATGATAATCATAATGTCCTAGTACGTGATTATTTAATATGGTTAAGGAAAATCATAAAATAGTTGAAAGGTTCATGGGACAGTTTATGTTATTACACTACTACAGTGGTGGTTAATGGTTATGCAACTTACTATCTTATATTGCAATTTACTTCATGTACTAATGGACATTATATCTAATGGTTAATGAGAAATATGGAGTTGTGAATTACATAATTACTTGTGAGTAATTTGTATAAAAAAATTCTAACTCCCTACTTTTACATGCGAGGTTACCAAGGTATGTGACAATCATCCTTTTATATAAGTTCTCTTGTATGAAGTTAGAAGTATGATAGATTATAGAAATATGATGGATTATAAATATTTTGCTGAAATAACAATCATGAATTATACTTTTATAATTCAATCATGTTCTGTCAATCCTATAGAAAGCTTCCGAATGTTGGAATATATAGAAAACGAAGATGACAAAATAGGCTTGGTTTGCTACATATGGTGACTTTGACTTGTGAGTTGAAGTCCCCTGCTGCTGAGAGTTTTTATAGTCTATCACTCGACGTGTTTTTGACAAATATCTTTCCAGAGCACGGGGCAGTAAGTGGTACAGACAAGTTTACAGATTCCAATCTTCGACGACTTTGGCTTAATAAAAAAATATATGTTATGGATATCAATATGAACATGTTTTCCCATATGGATGGGTGAGGGTTTGTGACCCAGGTCATTTTCATATCATATGTTTCTCATATATATTTATCAGTGGAAATATAAGTTGAAAAAGTATATTGGTAAGTGTTTTTGTATTTTTAGTGATTTGAAGTTTAATTTTTTTGAAAATTTTTATAAGTTGAATTTAAAAATAAATAAAAAATTATAATAATAACATATATTTATGATATTAGTTTTGTTAAAAAAATTAATTTTTGTTTTTTTATGTTTACTTATATTTTTTTTTTTTAAAGAAATATGTAAATAAAAATTAAATTTGAAAAGATATATATTCTAATTTGAATGATTAAATTTCTATTGAATATTTAGACATTGATGAATTAGAATAAGTTATTACTT
>APFE031380834.1:0-12585 GCA_000404065.3 Pinus taeda
AATTTTTTCAATTGGATGTCAAATCCACTTTTTTAAATGGCATATTGGAAGAAGAGGTTTATGTGGATCAACTACCTAGTTTTGAAGTTCCAGGACAAGAACATAAAGTGTATAAGTTGAAGAAAGCCTTATATGGCTTGAAAAAAGCTCCATGAGCTTAGTACACTCGAATTGACTCTTACCTCATCAATAGTGGATTCTACAGAAGCATCCATGAGCCAACTCTTTATACAAAAATAGATCATGAAGGTAAAATTCTTGTTGTTTGCCTTTATGTTGATGATTTTCTCTCTACAAGTAATCTGATGTTAGAAGAATTTAAAGTTGCCATGTAAACATAATTTGACATGACTGATCTTGGCCTCATGAAGTATTTCTTGGGATTTGAAATTTAGTAATCAGCAAATGGTATTTTTTCCTTTCAAAAACAGTATGCCATTGACATCACATCTTTAGAATGATCAACTGCAAACTAGTTGACACTCCAATAGCTCTAGGCACCAAGTTGAGCAAACAAGATGAAGGACCATCAATTGATTTTACTTTGTATAAAAGTCTAGTTAGTATTCTCCTATATCTCACTATAACTAGACCAGACATCATGTTTGTAGCTAGTTTTGTTTCCATATTGATGGAATCACCCAAGAATTCCCACTGGAAAGTTGCAAAAATAATTTTAGGATATGTTGCAGGGGGACTAAACTATGGCTTATTGTACAATAATTATGAAGATTTCTCACTCTCAAGCTACACAGATAACGGCTATGGAGTAAACATAGATGATTGGAAAAACACATTAGGATACACTTTTCACTTGGGAACAAATCTGATCCCGTGCACGTCCAACAAACAACCCATTATTTCAATATCTTCTGCAGAGGTAGAGTATGTAGTTGCAACTTCCACAACTTGTCAAACAATATGGATAAGAGCCAACTCCTTTTGAAGGATCTTTCACATGTTCAAAAGGAGCCAACTCCTATTTTTTGTGATAATAGCTCCACCATTTCCTTGTCCAAAAATCATGTGTTTCATAAAAAGATAAAACATATTGGCACACACTTTCACTTCATTAGAGAGCTTGTCAATAATGGAGATATATTTCTTCAAAGATGAAGGACCATTAATGGATCCTACTTTGTATAAAAGTCTAGTTGTAGTGAGATACAAGAGACTACCAACTAAACTTTTATACAAAGTAGAATCAACTTATGGTCCTTCATCTTGTTTTCTTAGCTTGGTGCCTAGAACTATTTGAGTGACAGTTGGTTTGCAACTAATCAATCTTAACTTATGTAGGATGTCAGGGGCATACTTTTGTTGACAGACAAAAATACCATCTACAAATTGTTTGATTTCAATTCCCGAGAAATAGTTCAATGAGACTAAGATCAATCATGTAAAATTATGTTTGTATGGAAACTTTAAATTCTTCTAACATCAAATCACCTGTATAGAGAAAATCATCAACATAAAGACAAACAATGAGAATTTAACCTTCATGATTTGTTTTTATATAAAGAATTGTCTCATGGATACTTTTGCGGAATCCACTATTGATGAGAGCTTGTCAATAATGGAGATATATTTCTTGATTTCTGTGGAACATGAGATCAACTTGCAAACATTTTTACAAAACCATTAGGAAAACCTCTATTTTAATTTTAGAGAGAAAACTTGGGCATTGTAAGTGCCAATAATTGTAACAACTGAGATTAGGAGGGGCTCTTGAGAGTATTAATCTCCCTATCTCATCTTTGTTTGTTAGGTGTCATAGTTAGTTTGAGTTTAGTTCAATTAGTTGAGTTCATTACAACTTATCTTAAAATAAGACTATTTAATTAATAAAACTTGTAATTTTTTATTTATTTTTTGTTATTCATTCTGAACAAACAAAAAGTACATATTTTCAATAATACAAAATTTTCTAGACAGCTACTGGACATGGCTCTGTAATAAACCAGAGATGAGCAAGAAAACTAATACTCGTCAAAGTAACATAGCTCTAGACTCCCACTGAGACTGAATTGGATGAAATAAAGACAAATAGATCTTAACTAATTATGTTCTAGTATACATCCAGAGAAAACAACAAATACTAATTTGAAAAATACAACCATTTAACAAAGAAACTTAAATAACAACATTTTTACTTCTCGATGTCCAAATTTGTCCTGTAGATTATTGTTCATATTTGCCGAAAATTATTGGCCTCAAGAGTACTATGCTTTATGGCAAGTGATCAATTGAAATGGTAAAAGAGCTCTGAATCTTGTTGTACATGAGCTCATCAAAGATAATTAATCATGGCTCCAATTCTAAATCTCTCTTTGAGAGAATATCCGTTGTGGAATTGAACTCTCTATATATGTGCTACAAACTATTAGCTCGAAACTTCAATATAATTTCTCTTGTTCTGAGTTTCCGTGCTTCTAAATTTAACACCTCCAGGCGAGCCTCTCCTTTCAGCCAATTGATAACACATTTTGAGTCTCCAAGTATATGCAAATGATTAATGTTTCTTTGTTTTGAAATCATCATAAGAGTCCATGCAGCAATCAATTCAGCCTTGGTATTTTATCCGAAGCCAATTCCAATTTTATATTAGACGGACATATTTTCTGTGAACATAATCATCCCTCCATGGTATTTTATCCAAAGCCAATTCCAATTTTATATTGGATGGACCTATTTTCTGTGAATAGAATCATCCCTCCACCGCCACACACATTTTCTTGTGCTGCCCCATCAAAGAAGCCTATCCGTTGATATTGTGATATTTGTGGGAATTGTACTCTTCTCTATGATAACAATTTCTGAAGGGGAAGAAATTCCCGAAATTGTGAAATCATTTTGGAGATTAGAACCAAAATATATATTTTATCATCTCTAAATATTATCTCCTTTCTCAATAACCATATGTTCCAAGCAACAAATATAGGCAAAATACTAAGATGATTATACTTACTCGCCCAAGAAAAAAGGATTTCTTCAAATGAAGACTTCTTCATATCTTCCTTAATGCCTAAAACTGCAAAACGGAAGACCAAATATATTGTGTGAAATTACATTTGTTCAAAAGATGTTCAGTGGTTTCTTGTTGTTGTTTGCATAAAACACATCCACTAGGTTCCTGAAAGCCTCTTTTTTGAAGGTTTTCCTAGGTCAAGATTCTATTGTGAAGTACCAACCAAATGAAACATCTTAACTTGGTAGGAATATGTCATTTCTAGATATATCTATACCACCATCTATTAATTATTTCCATCTCTGAGTGAAAAATATCCTCGTCTATTGAGTTGGCTTTGATCTTTCCAATAGAGAACTCCCAACTCCAAACCAAAGAGTCCCTGCAATTATTTAATCTTACTCCATTAAGATTTAAATCTTTTATGAAATAGCTTCATTCCTCTGCTAAAGCATCCCTTAATCCCAAACCAACTGTTGTCATCCAATAATTTTGATGCAGTTGGGAATAGAGAGGATTTTTTTATATGATGAAGATAAGTAAATTCCCTAGCTGCCAGAGCTTGCCTTGACTGTGAAGAAAAATTGTATACTTTGGCCCCACCAATAAAGGGATCCTTGCCAAGAATGACTTACCTTCCATCCCCCACTTTCCAAGCTAATCAATTAAAGAGATGGGGATAGGATGTCATAAGAGCTTTCCAAATCATGGAACCTTTTTTGTGGAGAGAATATGATTGTTTTCTAATCCAGTCTACAACCTTTTCTCTGTATATATATATTTCTCTAATGACATGACTCCACAGATGAATCCCAAATAGAATTCTCCACATATTTTTCAGAGCTAATGCTTTAGCAAACCATGAAATATTTTTAAAATCCCATCCTCCTAGCTTTCTAGGGATGAAAGGATGGACCAATTTGCAAGATGTATATTCTTTTTGTTACTTTTTCCCAGCCCACAAAAAATTAAAAATCATCTGTCTGATCAGAGAAAAAATAGAAGTAGGGATTTTTGCCAAAGACAACCAAAATACTGGAATATTCTCCAACATTGATTTTACCAAAATCATTCTACCACCTAAAGATAGCCAATTATAGCACCAAAGATTTATTATTTGTTCCACTTTTATCATCATCCACATCCAATCCTCTTTGTGATAACTATTAGGTTTAAGATATAAACCAAGGTATTTAAATCTCGTCTCCAAAGTTGACGACTGCAATGGGAGGAATGTTTGAATTTCAACAAGAATATCAGGCCTGCCATCCTAGTGATGGAATGACGATTTATTGAGATTAATCTCCTTACTAGTGGCATTACACAAATGTAATATACATTTGTGGAAGGCCCTCCATTCAGCTACAGTGCATATCCCTATAAGAAAAACATCATCCACAAACAATAAATGAGAAATATAAAGACTTTTGGAAATCTTTATTTTGCTAATGTTACTAGTACGCTTTTCCTCCAACAATAAATGACTCATACCTTCCATCACAAGTATAAACATGAGCAGAGATAACAGACAACCCTGTTTAAGTCCTTGGGAGGTAGAGAAAATTTTGGAGGGCGACCCATTGATTTGGATAGAATAATTAGTTGAAGTAACACATCCCATAATCCAGTTTGTCACTTCCATCCCTAAACCAATTTGAAGAAGAATAAGTCTAAGCAAAGTCTAGTTGACTTTATTTTGATTTGATAGAGTGAATGGCTTCGTGAGCAATGCCAATAGCATCATGAATCTGCTTATCCGAAAGAAAGCCAAATTAGTTGGGAGACATCATCTTAGCAAGAAAACATCTGATTTTATTGCAGATAATCTTGGAGATAAGTTTGTAGACCAAGTTACATAAAGAAATAGGTCTGAAGTCCAAGAAGGACTTAGGCTTAGAACATTTAGGAATTAAAGTTATATGTAGCATTGATATCAAAAAAAACTTTCCCAGTCCTTCTTGATTCTTCCACCATTTGGCATAAGTCAACACCCATAAGATCAAAGAAGGAGAGGAATAGCTCCACTGCCCAACCATCGGGACCCAACCATCAGGACCTGAGCTTTTGTCCTTTGAAAATTATTTGAGATTTCCTTTTATTTCCTCTAGGGATATCGAGCCTCCAATTTGTGTCGCTTCCTCTTCACTGAAAAAGCAAGGATATAATTTAATAAGTTGTAGTTGGGAGCAGATATTGAAATTCCTAGGATCTGAAAGAGGGAATAGAAAGAGGAAGTTGCAACGTCTTTTAATATGCGGGATGCGATCGAACTTCCAACTCCAGCTCCCAAATGGAGTTGATGTTCCTTCTATGACTTGCATAGTTATGGAAAAATTTAGTGTTTCCAACTCCCTTTTTTATCCAAGTAGCCCTTCTTTTTAATCTCCAAGCCTCTTCCTCCTTTTTTAGGATCTGTGTTTTTTTATTTTCCAGATAGCTCATTTTCTGTGCTACATCAAATGAGAAAGAAGAAGAGAAATTTTGTGAAATGTGTTCATATTGAGCTTCAATATCTAGGAGATCTTTTTGTTCATTTACTTTCCAGTTTCTCCCCCAGTTGATAGTAGCCTTCTTTAGACTCCTAAGCTTGCTGATCATAGAGGTCATGGGTGAGGTGGACGAGTTGTCATGGTAATTTTGCCAAAACTCTTCCACCATCCTCCTAAAAGACTCTTCTTCCAACCAAGAGTGGTTGAATTTGAAGGGATATTTATGATGAAGCACAAATTCAATATCCAAAAAGATGGCCAAATGATCAAAAATCTTAGCTTGTGTTATGCATGATATGGTCCTCCTCACTTTTTCAATTAAAGAATTTTCCAACATAAATCTATGTAGCAGCTTAGCTATGCCATACATACCTGATTTTCCATTTCTCCAGGTCAGAGAGAGGAAAGGGAGTAATATCACGGAGATTATGTCTTTGTGGCATATCCAAGAAGTAAGAACACATAAGGTCAAGACGTGCTCGATGTCCCCATGACTCACTAGCAAAGATAGTAAAGTTTAGATCTCGAGTAAGAATAAGTGCTTGGTTTGATAGAATTCCACGAAGTGATACCTGGTCCCAGAATGATTGTCTATCATAATAAGGACCATAACAATTAATCAACCTTATGGGAATAGGATAGCCCCTAAGAGAGAATTCCAGAAAAATACCCATGGATGAGGAATAAACCTGCAATGATGCAAAAATTCGATTTGAGACTTCCTGACAATAATCAGACCTCCCGACAATCCATTTGAGTCCATATTATAGGATACCCAACCTAGACACAATTTCTGAAGGTTCTCTCTAGCTTTATCGCCACAGACCATAGTTTCTTGAAAACAGATGATGGAAGGATGATGAGTACTAATGAGTTGTTTGAGGGCAGAAAATTTTGAGGACCCTAATCCCACTAATATTGAAAAATAAAATAATCATTATTTAGACGTGGTTATGGGCATCAAAGCTCTAAATTCTCTTGAATCACTTTCAATATCTTTAGGTGAAGTAAGACCTAAGCCTCCCTAGATAACCTCTTATAAATATGTCTATGTAACTAGAGCTTCTTTTTTTGTTTTGTTTAGAAAGAAGGTTCAAACAAAAGATTACCTAGGGGAGTAACCCCTCTAAAGGTAGTGATCGGCGACAACTTCCAAGCATCTTTATAGGTGAATATTTTTTTTGTAAACTGCGAAGGGGCTGCTACTTCTATTTCATGAAGTCAAAATCATTACAAAAATGTGATGACCTCAACCCGCCCAAGGGGAAACCGGGTATTTTTGGCCATCTTAAGTCTTTTAACGCCATCCAAAAATAAAACACCTTAAGTCTATTTGTCCAGGCTATATGCACAATACATTCATAGAGACTACCTATTTTCCCTATCTTCCTTCTATATCCATCATTACAAAATTTGATGATCAAACTAATCTCTACAGTCTTCATATAAAAACAAAAAAGGATGAGAACAACAAGACTATGCCTCCTTGCGTGGCTGCTGGTCCATATCCTTCTTGATATCAGGATGGCAGTGCCTTAGCTGCTGTTGTATTTCATCCATCCTTCTGTCCTGCATGAGTAGGGTAATCTGAATATTCTTCAGCTCCTTCTTGAGATTAGGAATCCCTTGAGAAAGCTCTGCCATCTCCATTGCTACTTGTTCCATGGCTTTGGCAAGTAGCCTCTTCATGACCTAATAAACATGCAGTTCTTGTTTATAAAGGGTCATGCGGCCTCTCGTGTGGCCCGGATCCGGGAGGAGATAGACCCAATCCTCCATTTCTGGGTCAGATTGGTCCTGCATAGCCTCCTCCTCTAAATGTTGGATAATTCTCCTGACTCCTTTATTGGTATTTTGGTAGTAGACCTGTTCAGCAAACTGCACTTTCCTTCCCACTGAAGCCCTGGTTTTCCTTTAATAAGATGGAGCCTCCTCCTCCCTTTGGCTCCCTGTTTTTCCCCTGCCTCTGCCTCGCTGTCCTCTCCGACCTCCCCTACCCCTTCTCCTGCTACCCTCTCCTACCACAGTTTGCCTACTCGGACCATACTTGCTGCCTTCTTCCTTAACTGCTCCGTGCCCACGTCGTCTCCATCCTTCGTTCTCCCATAACTCCTGACTGCCCTCTGTTTCAGCGGCTTCTCTTCTTCCCCGTTTAGCCTGCGTCTGGTGGCAATTGTCCTCATCTGAATCGAACAATTCCACCTCCTTTTCACTGTCGTCCAAGACCATGACTGTCTCTCCGGCGTCCTCCTCCAACGCTTTTCCATTATCCTTGGCACTCCACTTATTATCCCCTTCGTTAGCAGCGGTCTCCCTGCTTCTCCCTCGCCTCCTGTTTTCCATCCTCACCTGCGTCTCGGCTCTGATCTCCTTACCCTGCTGCTCTCAGCCTTCAGGACCTGTTCTTCTCACTAATCTCCTCTTCGCGCTGATTTTTCGATCCTCCCTACTCTTCTGGTATTTATTATGCCATTCGCCTTTGCGTGCCTTCGTTCTCCGCCATTCTCTTGCGATTCGGGCGTAGTCCTTCTGCCACCTGTTCCTGCGATCATCGTCCCTGTCCTATCTTTCCTTGCTTGAGCCTGCAGACTTGCCGTTTCCATCTGACAGGCAGTCGCGATCACCTCTCGTCCGCCCTATTCCCCTGACTCTCCACCTTGAGATGTGAATCCTCTTAATGGCCCGGCTGCTCTGGGCCATCATTACCTGATCTTCTCCTGTTTTGGAGATCATTCCCTCTCGCTTGTACTTCGGTCCTTCGCCCACCATCCAGCTCACCCCAATCGGGGGTCTCTTGTACTCGTTCATGTTGATTTGTAGCTGTCTCATGGTCTTGATTTGTTATGATGACTAACTCCTTCCACCTCGGTTTCTCCATTTCATTCTGCCAGTTGCTATCAACCTTCCCTTCCAGGTCATTACTCCCCCAGTTGGCGAGGAAATCCGCCACCCTATTTCCTTTCCTCCTGACGTGGTTGATTATTAGGTAGTTGAAACTCTTGAGGATTTCTCCCATGTCTTGTACTATCCCAGCTGTTCTCCAGCTGCTCACTATCTGCTCCCAATTTTTTCCATTATTAAGTTTTCGGATCATCTCAATAACCACCTGCGAATCTCCTTCTATCTCTAAGTTCCTGTAGTTATTCCTCGCTACTATCCTTAATCCCTGGTGAACTGCCCATAGTTCAGCTTCGTTGTTTGTCATTTCTCCTCCCCACTCTGCATAAATCCATCTGATGTTTTCCTCACTGTCCCTAAAGATTCCACCGAAACCTGTGTTGCCTGGGTTCCCTTTGGAAGCCCCATCGAAGTTCAACTTAATGAAGTTCTCTTTGGGATAATTGAATTGCTCAGGACTTTGAGCCTGTTTATTCTGCCTAATCTCTTTTCTGGGGTATACCATTTCATATTTCATATTTAGATTTACCAGTATTTGTCCCTCCTCCAGATTCTTTTTCCATTCCTCCTCATTCCAATCCTCCGCTAAGATTGTTTCCTTAACCGCCCTTAGGACGCCCTTCCACGTTTCATCTGGTTCTATATGTTTATCAAGGAAAATTTTTTGGTTTCTTTCTTTCCAGAGAAACCAGATCGTGAACCCCACTGTCAAGTCCCATGCCCGTTTAATGACTTTGCAGTTGAATATTTCCTTATGCAATAGGAAAATGGTTCGTTTTTTATCTCTGGGGTCTCTCCTTTCCTTACCATAGAGCTTTCTTGTTTCATTCCAAATTTTCACTGCCTACCAACAATTATTCAGGATATGGTCCTGGGTCTCGTTCTCTTTATTGCATAGACTTCATTTCAAAGGGCCGAGAAGGCCCCTCTTTTGAATATTATCCCATGTTAATATCCTTTCCTTACCTACCAGCCACGCAAATAAGGCTATCTTAGGCCACCATTTACCTTCCCATATGATTTTCCATTCCGGGTTTATCTCCATCCTTTCCTGAACTCCGATCAGATAATATGCTTCCTTAACCGTGAAGGACCCTTTCATGGATTTCCCCCACCTCAAAATATCTTCCCCATTCCTAACTTTTATCTTCCTTGATTCAACTTCTTTCTCGTATTCTTTTTGCTGATCTTGGTTGATGTTTTATATCCATTCTTCTGGCTTTCTCCATTTCCTCCATATACCTTATGACTCTCCTTCTCTCCAATAATCTTTTACATATTTCCTTCCTTCCCTGAGCGCCTTTTGCTGCATGTTCTGGAGAGTTTGTATATTAACAAGTCTGTCTCTCTGCTGCCACCCTTCTTCCCAAAATCTAGCATTTCTTCCTCCTCTTATTTCCCAGAACGCATGTCTGTTGATTATACTCCTATTCTGACTTGCCAAGTTCCAAATTGAAGATCCTTTTGGGGTCTCTTCCACCTTGAGGATCTCTTCCGTGGTTCTTGGCATATTGTACTTGTGAGTCCATATCTTCTTCCAGAGATCATTGCCCCCTCTCATCCACCGCCACCATAATTTAGCCCCCAGCACCCTGTTTAGCATTTCTGGGTCTCTTAATCCAAGGCCTCCTTCCTCTTTCCTTTTTGACAGATGTTTCCAGGAAACTAAGGCCCATTTCCTCTGCTAATTAGGGCCTCCCCAAATAAATTTAGTATATAGTTCTTTTATCTTGGAGCAGGCTCCTTTGGGGCCGCTATTATAGACAAAGGATAAATGGGGATTGCTTGTAAGACTGATTTAACAAGGACAATGCGCCCTGCTATATTCAAGGTTCTGAACGCCCAGCCTGCCATTTTATTTTTGATTTTCTCTATAACCTGTAGCCAATTTACCATGCTGGTTGGATGAAAATCAATCTGATTTCCAAGGTACTTAGTTGGTAGCTCTCCTTGTCTGAACCCTAACGTCCTTGTAAAATGAGATTTAACTAATCCAAGGTGTTGAAAACAAAGGTACAAGACTTTTTTATAGAACTTGGAAAGGATATGATTTCCCTGACGGAATGGGGAGAGGATAGGATTTTAAAGCACTCGTTTACTTGTCTTGGATTTTGTAAACTAGTGCTCCCATGATGTGATTGGGAATTTGTTTTATTATTTTGGCTTTTCCCAGCTATGTTATTCAGATTTGATTTAAAAAATAATAAATCCATTCCCCCACATGGTTAACCCACTTGGAGTATGGAAAGTGTGCACCTGTTTCTACTTTTTCGAAGCAATAATCAATGCTGTTGTAGATGATCCGTGGATTGATTTGAACGACACCGTGACATGAAGACTAACAAAACATATTCGGACAGGAAGGCCACTTGTTAACCTGTCCTCCTCTCTCACACAAACCGACCCAAGCTACGCTCTGGATAGCGATAGGTGTCACTGTCATCCCTCATTTTCCTCCCTTCTTATTCCGTTTTGAAAAATAGATGGATGGGAGGCACCGCCTAGTCTTGTCACTGTCAACTTCACGCCGGGGCGCGGTTTCCACGCTGTTAATCTTGTGCTTCACATCCAATGCCCACTATGTTTCTCATTTCTCACATCTCATCTCATCTGGTTTCGGTTCTGTCAAGCCATTTCTGTTATTTTTTTGAAGAATTGAAGTGTAGTGTGTGGTTTAAAGAAGATGTCTCAGGAAAAACAACACCACCATCCCTTCAGGCTTCCACCACAAGGACGATGAGAGCACAAATGTGTATGCTGCTGGGAATGTTGCTGGGAATGCTGGGAATGTTGATAAGTATGAGAAGGCAAAAAAGGAGGAGCAGCGGCACAAACGTATGGAGCAATTGGGTGGACTGGGAGCTGTGGGCACCGGAGCCTTTGCATTGGTACTATCTACTCAACATCTGTCTTTTTATTATGTAGAATAATATATCATGTTATGTTCTATCAATAGAAAAGTGTAGTGAGATCTGATAAATTGTTGTTGTTTGTCATGTGCAGCACGAGAAGCACGCAGTGAAGAATGATCCAGAGCAGGCCCACAGGCACAAGGTCATGGAGGAGGCTGCTGCAGCCGGTGCGCTGGCATGAGGGGGTTACGTCTTACACGAACATCACGAGAAGAAGGATTCCAAAAAAGAAGGAAAAGAAGCAGAGGGCAAAAAACATCACCTCTTCTAGCTCTGTTTCTTATTATTCCTGGAACCAAAATAATGTTTTCTTTTACCTGATTTGGTGTGGTGCTGTTATTAGATCCGGATCAAGCTGCTGTTAGTTGATCCGTCATTCCCTTCCCGGCACATATGTAGAGTCGTGTTGTGAATAACTAATATATGTATTTGGTAACTCTTGTGATTAACTTATGTATGGAGTTTCCTAATTCTACACCACCATTTCAAAATTTTGTTGTATTATGTGTATCTGTATAGCTAATAAGAATTATCATACCTTGAGAAATAAAAAAGATCGCTTTCATTTAATGAAAAAGTAAGTTTGCATGTACATAGTTATTCCCCTGATGAAGTTAATCCCAAAAAAACAAATAAACAGTAGTAGCTTAAACGAAGCCTGTTAAATATAAATTCCAGATCCTTGATTTCTACTAATTCGCCACAACGATATTTAGGGCAAACAGCAATCCTTGATTTCTACAAATTTCAGATCCTTGATTTCTACTGATTCGCCACAACGATATTTAGGGCAAACAGCAGTGTCAAAAGGATAATACAAGAAATAAAACAAGAGTAACAACAGAAGAGAAGACGCAGTAACTTATCTTGCCTGGCCGAACAATCAAAACAATCTCAATAGAGAAGAAGACAGTGGAAGATAAGTGGATAATAGAGAAGACAGGTGGAAGATAAGTGGAGGCACGAAACAATTTTAATAGAGAAGACAGGTGGAAGATAAGTGAAAGATAAGCAATTAGTTGTTGGATCTCTGCCATCTATTCATAAGATTGGATTTTTATTTATTTATTTTTATTTTGTTTTAATAGAGAAGACAGGTGGAAGATAAGTGGAAGATAAGCAGTTAGTTGAATTGTTGGATCTCTGCAATCTATTCATAAGATTGGATTTTTATTTATTCATTTTTATTTTATTTTAATAGAGAAGACAGGTGGAAGATAAGTGAAAGATAAGCAGTTAGTTGTTGGATCTCTGCCCTCTATTCATAGGATTGTTGGATCTCTGCCATCTATACATAGGATTGGATTTTTATTTATTT
>APFE031380834.1:13967-30076 GCA_000404065.3 Pinus taeda
TTTATTTATTTTTTTTGTTTACACAATTTTTTATTATTATTAAAATTAGTTTTTTAAAACAATTTGTTTTAAAATAAAAATAGATAGAGTAAATTCACGGTTAACATTTCATTCATGTTCCAATTCAAAAACTTGTGTTGACTCAATTATGATGTATCCAAACTTCTTAAATGATAGATGCAATGATGTTTCAATGATTTTTACTTGATGTACACATGTAATTAAATGGTGTAATGATTTTTAGTAGGTTCATGATGGTTACTTGATGTACACATGTAATTAGATGGTGTGATGACTTTTAGTAGGTTACTGAAATCACATATGCAAAGCCCAACATGGTGTGATGACTTTTAGTAGGTTACTGAAATCACATATATAAAGCCCAACAAAAAAGAAAATAACAAACTTAGAAAGCATGATTAGTAGGAATATTACTAGTTATTCCCCAGTGGCAATGAGTGGAATAGGTATTTTTAAGTGTGTATATAGCTGATTTATTGGTGCTCTTTTGATCACTTGATCATCACTAATCTAGATAGCGCATTCACGTTCTCATTCATATACTTGTGTCATTCAAGTTCTCATTCATACACTTGTGTTATCTGAACTATCATAAAGATATTTCTATGTTTGTTACTTGGTGTACACATGTAATTGGATGATGTTATGGCTTTTAGCATGTTGTGATGATGGTGCTTATTGAAATAAGATCTGAATCCTATAATTTATTTGTTTTTTTGTCATACTTTTTTAGGATATAGTTTTCTCATAAAAGTGTGTCATCTCCCATTGTTAAGATGTACCACTAGAAGATTGGCTATGGTAGTACCCCATATCCCTTCCATACATAATACTTTCCCATATATCCTTTTCACCTCCATTCCATTTTGTGAAAATGATGTTATCCTTATTTGTGCTTACCTTTTCAAAGGTCAATATTAAAAGGTATATCTAAAATAAAAAAAAATAAAAGGTTGTCCATAGAATATGTAAAGGGATAAAGAGGTGAATTGTAAATTAAAATTAAAATAAAAGCTTAAGCTAATACCACTTCATTATAAGGCCATTTTCTAGTCCATAGCTTGTCTTAAGAATATCTAAATAAAAATTGAACACTTAGATGAAATAAAAGTGGGGGTAATGAAATAAGGAATGGAAACTCATTGTGTAAATCTCCCTCATAGAGTCTATTAAAAAAGATGTCCTAGCCCTACAATTATAGACATGGAAATAATGAAAGACCAATGCATTTATTGATTTTAAGGGTCGTGCCATAAAGGACTCCCCATTCTTTCCCATCCATAAATGCTTATTGAATAGTATGCTTTATTTATTATCTTGGGAAACACATATTATCCTAAGAGGTGGTCACATGTGTAAAGGTTTATGATTATATGCCATAGTATACTTAGGCAAGTAATTAAATTAACCCTTATTATGTTGTGCTGGGAGCGATTATTAGGTTTCCATCCCAAGCTCAAGAAGAGGTTTATATGACATCATGCTTCCATGTGGTAACCATTAATAGGTGCCATGTGTCCACTTTCTTAGCCTTTTGACCAATCAAAATGTGCTAATTGTACTTTCCATGTGGAAGTCATTAGAGGTGCCATGTCATCCTGATGACGTGTTAAGCCACATCATCACCACATCATCTCTATTGCCACATCATATCCTCTTAGCCTTCGCTACCACATCATCATTGTGTCATCTCCTTTTACCAACCAAAACTTGCCATGTGTAAGGGATGCCACATCATGACTGACTTTGTGTAGAAATTAATGTGTAGATTCAAAACTGCTCATGAAATTTACTAAGTCACAAGACTTGAAGCTACTATACTGATGTACGGAGGTTAATTCACCATCTAGAACACAAATCACAGACATGAAAAAGGAAATATCACACATGCACAAAGATTTATCTAGGTGAAAGCAATTGCTCAAAACCCCTTCCAATATATATTGCATTAATCAGAGAATAGAGATGAAATACATATGCTTGCTCAAGCTTGAGCACACCCTAAAAGTGTATAGTCTATCCCTCTACCTGATTGACTAATTGACTTTGGCCAACACTTAGCCATTTTTCAAGCCATCCAAGCTCCTATTTCCTTGCGCTATTCCTCTAGGAAATTGGCCCTTATTATTTAGGAATTTCCCACTATTGAATTGTGCAATTCCTCTAGGTCCTTCCTCTGACTACATGCACCACTTGTACACATGGGAATATGCTAAAAGTAATAGTACACTACCTTGGAATCTCCATCTCAACTGGGTAACTGAATTCTCTACATGCAACAATTATTTTGGGCTGGTTGATCAGTTAACTAGTTGATCACTAAGTGTGGTTGAAGTTCCACTCCCACAACTTGACCTATGAATAGTTCTCATGACAGTTAGAACTACTTTAACTGATAATAACTCAAATTAACTGAAACATATTGCTACAAATTAGCAATCAATCATACTGAATTGAACTTAAAATTCCCCAACTCGAATTAACTGATTTAACTAAGTGACAAGTGCCATGTCACCTCAGTTAACTACCTCAAAGATTTCTACAGAAATAGAAATTCGAATTTTCTCTAGTTTGACCAAGGAAATGTCAAACTGGGATTTTCTTGCTGCATTCTCAACACTCCCTCTCAGTGAGAAAGGAATTATCAACCCTTATCCTGCACCTGTGGAACTCGAACTTCCCTCTTCATAAGGCCTTTGTCAAAATATCAACATCTTGTTCCTCTATCAGAATGTATTGCAACAACATAATCCGCATCTACACACAATCCCGTAAATGGTGATATCGTATATCAATATGTTTGGATCAATCGTGAAAAAAATGATTTTCAGAGAGTTTGATGCAACTCCGATTATCACAGTAAATCACATTTGGATCCATCGTCTGACCAAACAAGCCAACAATTATCTTTCTCATCTAGATTGCCTCACATGTTGCTTGATTTACAGGCATGTATTCTGCTTCTGCCGAGCGGAGTGCCACAGATCTTTGCTTCCTATTGTACCAAGAAACCGTTGTGGACCCAACACTGAAAATTCCACTTGATGTATTCCATGCCTAATCTACATCTGTGAAGCCACACAAATGCACTCCCCCTATCTGTTTGTACCAAATTCCAAATTGGGTAGTGCCTATGATTCACCGTAGAACATGCTTAGCTGCCCGCCAAAATAGTTTGGTTGGCCTAACCATAGCTTGTCTGAGCTAGTTGACTACAAAGCACATATTTGGTTGTGTGATCACAAGATACATGAGTGAACCCACCAACTGCGAGTAAACAGTCGCATCCACTTCCTCACCTAAATTGGCATTCTCTTTCCTCTAGTTGGTCACTATAGGAGTCTCCATGGGTTTTCTCTTGTCCATGTGAAACCTCTGAAGTATCTCATTGGCATACTTGCTCTGAGAGACAAATAGTTCCCCATCTCCTCACCATACTTCTAATCCAAAGAAGTAGTGCATGAGGCCCATGTCCTTCATCTCAAACTCTCTTGCAAGGTCCTCCTTACAATATCTGATCTGCTACTCATCGCCATTCAAAATCAAGTCATCAAAATATAAAACAATAATCAACAATTTACCTTCTAGCAAAATATGATAGAGGTTTGCATCCACTTCACTTTTGGTGAAGCGCAAATCGGTGAGACAGCTATCGATCTTGGTGTACCAAGCATGAGGTGCTTTCTTGAGACCATACATTGCTCGCTTGAGTCTACACACATGAGACTCTCCATTAAAAGTCTTGAAGCCTTCTAGTTTCTCGATATACACCTCCTCCTCAATAACTCCATTGAGGAATGTTTTTTTCGCATCCATTTGGTGGATCTTCCACCCCATCTGTGCAACCAAAGAAAGGATTGATATGATAGATGAGTACCTTGCTACAAGATCAAAGGTCTCCTCATAGTCAATCCCCTCAACCTGAGAGTACCCCTTGGCCACAAATCTGGCCTTGTACTTTTCTATGCTTCTGTTTTCTACATGCTTCACCTTGAAGATCCATCTCGAATCCACAATTGATTTGTTTCCTGGTCTTGGGAACACTTCCCAAACATTGTTCTTTACAATGGATCCGTACTCCTCCACCATTGCATCAACTCATACTAGTTGCTCTACTGCTTCCTCAAAAGAGGATGGCTCAGTCTCTACTAGCTCTGTCATTAGAGCCATGTAGCCAGTGTACCCATTTGGTGACCTTCTCTATCTGTGCTGATTTAAAGGAGCACCCACATTTGCCCTCGCATCTTTCACAATTTTATTAGCTTCTCTGGTCCTTTTCCTGCCTTCTTTTGATGCTTGTTCTTGATTCACTATCTCCACTCTCTGCTGCTTAACTTGTGGCTTCTCCACAACATCCTAAGGCTCCTCCTTTAGAGCTAAAATCTCCTCCTTTGGTGGGATATGAAGCTCCCTCTCAAGAGAGCATCACATGGATTTGTCTTCATCAAATTTTACCTCCCTTCACACAATTATCATTCTAAGGGATGGAAAGTACACATGGTAGTTGTGGGGAGTTTTTGTGTAACTCAAAAATACCCCCAATTTTGTTGTCAGCTCTAGCTTCTTCCTTGATTATTTGGAGACATGGAAGTAAATAGAGGCTCCAAAATTCTTGAAGTGTGACACATCTAGCTTCCTCCATGAGAAATCATCCTTTAGTGTAATCATACCAAGAATCTGATGAGGACTCTTGTTTTGCAAATAGACTATTATGTTACATGCTTCATACCACAGGTGCAGAGGTAGGCTTTTGTCATATAACATCGCCCTCCTTGCTCCCACAGTATTGTAGTTCTTCCTCTCAGCCACCCCATTTTGCTGTGGGTTATGGGGTGCTGTCAACTCTCATCAAAACAATTCTTTTGCACAAACAAATTTAAACTCATTCGACACATACTCACCTCCATTATCTCTCTTGAAAGCCTTCACCTTCTTTCCCATTTCCTTCTTAGCCAGTGCTTTGAATTCTATGCTCTTGGAGAGAGCCTCATCCTTCTTCCACATGAAGGAGACCCAACACTTCCGTGAGAATTCATCAATGAAGATGAAAAAATATTTGTGTCTGGTAGTGGAGGTTGTTTAGAAAGGTCCACAAACATTAGAGTGGATCCTTTCAAGGACTCCATGTGCTCTGTTGTCTCGATCATGGAACATGGCTTTTGTGTACTTCCCAAAGGTACACCCTTTGCATGTATCATGCTACTCTAATGCTACTTTGGGGAGGTCTGCGGTTATCTGTTGCATAATCTTCAAAGCGTTATGCTGCAAATGGCCAAGTCTTTTATGCCAAAGTTCACTGAAATCGTGACTTTGCACCTTCTCCACCTTTGTGCTCAATGCAACACAATCCTCCACATCTAGCTCACAGAGGTTCTTCACATGAACCTTGATATGCTTCACCTATCTGTGGTGTTGTGTATCAATAATTCCTTTCCTTTCTTGAATATCACATCATAATGACAGTCTTCCAAAATTGCAATGAAGACAAGATTTTTCTTTAGACTCGGAACAAACATCACATCTTTGAGTCCGAGAGGGGATTCTGACTCCCTCTGAAAGGTGATGGTACCAATCCTTGTTGCACTATAACTTGCATCATCTCCCATATCTATGTGCATTTGGAGATCCTTCTCCTCCAAATCACTGAAAAAATATTGATTCTTCGTCATGTGAAATGAGGCACCATTGTCCAGGTATCACATGCTCTGCATCACTGTGTTGGCCATGCATGCAATGAAAGTAAGGTTAAGCCCGAACTGTGAAGCCAAAGCTTCACCTTCTGCTCCTCCTGAGGTCTTCTTGTGTGGAGACTTCATGGCATAGAGCCCAAATTCATGACATTGAAAGCACTTTATTCTAGACAAGTCTTTCTTCTTTCCCCCTTGGCTAGATTTTGATGTGGATTGGTATTTCTTCCCTTTTCCTTTCTTTTCTAGCCAAGGCACATTTATCCTCATCCTCACCCTTGGATGAAGTCCCATCTTGGCTATTTTTCCTCATTTCCTCCTATACCAAATCATACCATAGGCACTCCCAATTTGGTAGTTTCTCCCTCCCATTCATTGAATCTTGGTAGTTGTGCCAAATCTTGGGAAGGCATAGAAGGGATATTATTACCAAATCATCCTTTGCTATAGTAACACCAAATTTACCAAGTTCATCACGAAATTAGATGAACTTTCTTAGGTACTATGGAATGGTCTCATTCTTCTGCATCTTGATATTTTGAAGTTTATCCTTGAGCATCAACTTCCTGTGGTCACCACTATTCTAGAATAGATCTGTCAATTCTTGCCACATTGTGTACCCAATCTCTTTCCCGTGGATATTTGAGACAATATGATCTCACACTCCCTCCAATATGATTCTCCTTGCCTTGGCTACACACTTTTTCCATTCTGCTAGATCTTGAGTATCAAATGCCGCTAGTTTTATAATATCATTATCAATGAATTCCTTCAACCCATTATTTTCCAGCACTACCTCCATGCAGTCCTTCCAAGCAACATAATTCAAGCTTCCCTCAAGTGCATACTCGAGCCTTAGTCCATAGAAATCCATCCTTCTAGCTCTGAATAATTGATCTCGCAAATCCAATCCTCATATAATAAAAACTTCGAAATATCTTCTCTACAGTAAATCCAACTCTAATACCATGTATAAATTAATGTGTAGATTCAAAAATGCTCATGAAATTTACTAAATCACAAGACTTGAAGCTACTCCACTGATCTATGGAAGTTAATTCACCATCTAGAACACAAATCATAGACATGCAAAAGGAAACATCACACATGAACAAAGATTTATCTAGGGGAAAGCAACTGCTCAAAACCCCTTCCTATTTGTATTGCACTAATCAAAGAATAGAGATGAAATACATATGCTTGCTCAAGCTTGAGCACATCTTGCATGTGTATAGTCTATCCCTTTGCCTGACTTACTGAATCTGGCCAACACTTAGCCAATTTTTAATACCTCCAAGCTCCTATCTCCTTGCATTGCTCCTCCAAGAAATTGGCCCCTATTATTTAGGAATTTCCCACTATTGAATTGCAAAATTCCTCTAGGAACTTCCTCTGACTGCATGCACCACCTGTACACATGGGAATATGCTACAACTGATAGTACATTCCATTGGAATCTCCATCTCAACTGGGTAACTCAAATTCTCTGAATGAAACAATTATTTTGGGTTGATTAATCAATTAACTAGTTGATCACTGAGTGTGGTTGAAGTTCCACTTCCACGACTTGACCTCCACTAGTCCTTTTGAAAGTTAGAACTATTTTAACTGACAATAATTCAAATGAACTAAAATAGATTGCTACAAATTAGCAATCAATCATATAATCAACTAAATATTCCACAACTCAAATTAATTGAGTTAATTGAGTAACAAGTTCCATGTCACCTCAATTAACTACCTCCAAGTTTTTTCCTGAAATAGAAATTCAAATTTTCTCTAGTTTGACCAAGGCAAAGTCAATCTGAGATTTTGTTGCTGCATTTTCAACACCATGCAGGGGGCACATGGCATTTGACTGAAGGGTCCACATGTCACTACAGGTCTAGGCTAGCATGTTGGGATGACTTGCTTTAAACCTTAGGAATGTTGAAATTTCATCTATCTTTAAATTCTTCATCTCGCTACTAGATCCATCGAATCTAAGAAAATTTACTTGATCTTTAACTAAGTTAAACATCATGCAAGTTTATGTGATATCTATCATAGATTTGACCATAGGACAATAGATATTCCTAGAATATGCTCATTGTTTAACAAATTTGGTGTTTTTGGTTCTCATTACAACTTCCAACTTCAAATGATCATAACTTCACATCTAGCAGGAATTTTTTCAAGTGTGATATACCGTTGGAAAGGTATTAGAGAAGATGTTTTTTAGAATGACATTGTTTCTGCCTTAGGCATCCCCTTTGACATCAATTCCACTTGTTTTCATCAATGACGACACTATGTGCAACAATATTTTGGTTTCTATATTTTGTTGGAATCTTCCTTGAATAGACAATCTTCTTCATGGGATACCTCTTGGACTATTGGTACTTGATCACCTCTTTCATCTGCTACGTCTTTCTTGGTGGGTGCTTTCAAAACTTCATGGTAATACTTCAGATGAAGTTGTGTATGAAGCTTCCACTACTTATCAACCCATTAATCATTCATCTTACAATTAATGCATAGTTATTTCCCATATTCTTGGACATCAAGACTTCTTTCCATTCTCCACATATTCACTTAGATAATGGTATTTACAACTTGCTTCTTTCTTGGTCGATGTAAGGCTTAATTTACTTGCATAGCTTAAGACATTTATTATATCAATTTTGGATCATAAAATATGATGAAGCACACTTACTATATGTAAAAAGAGTTAGATTAGTTTCATAATGTGTCACTTTAATGAATATTAAGCTTAAATAAGAATGAATTTCTATTAAATTCCAAATGAGCTATGAGATTTAACGGACTAGTTATGAATGAGATTCAAGCTAAAATCAAAATCATATGAAAGCTAATTAAGTCACTAATTTTTTTGTTGAATGATAATGAAATTCAATATTTGATTAAGAATGGAATTCAAGTTTACATTTATGATTAAATAAAGTGTAAATACTTCAAGTGACTATAGTGGAAACACTAAACAATTCTAACTTGATATTAAGACTACTTTTACTTGAACTATCACAATGTAAAACAAAGTTCTAGACTACGAATGTAACTTTCAAGACAAAATAGAAACTAATATTTTCCAATGTAGGCTACCAAAGCTTACATACATAGAAAACTAGGTTGTGAGATATCACACCTCAAATGGCTCACACAACAATACTCTCTTCACTTGTTGATATTGTTGATTGGCAAATATTTATACTCACTCATGCATTGAATGAAAATACAAATCTAAATAAAATCAAAGGAAATCAATTGAGTTAAGTCTAGCTAGCTAATTAAGCATCCACTGGGGTCTCAATGGGTAGAAAATTATGTTTTTGTGTCTCTATTCTACTGTCATGGGTGAAAGAGGGTTGAAGAAATACTCTACAGACCACTCTAATCATTACCTAAAAGAAATATTGAACTTGTATTAAAAGAAAATTCTACACTTAATCAAAGGAAATAGTTGTTGCAATATAAATAGAGGATAATTTACAAATATCTAACAAGAAATTAAAGAGAGAACAAAGATGTATGTACCAACAAAACAATGCATAGGAAACTAGAATATGTACACAAGAGAGAAAGGTGCACATGCCAAGAGATTAGGGGCCCTCCAAGATTTGACTTGCACACACAAAAAAGATTATTGATTGTATAACCTTAGAGCTATTGTATATATAATGATGGAAATAGGCACAAAACTTAACCAAAAGTTTATTTGTATCAAGGAACTTAATCCCCTTGTCTCTAGTCTCTATAAGTATAAATACAAAGAAGAAATGAAATTAAAATGCTAATAATCCTCCATGAGATAACTATATGCCTGATTTAGCATTCATGCCCAACAAATTCGACCTCTCTGGCAGTCAAAATCATGCCAAATAGTGGACTCTAGAAATAAGGGTGGATTTCATTGTTGTGGTAGCATTGGTTACACATTAACCAGGCATCTCCATGTAGAATCTTGTGAATTCAAGGGGAATTTGGCTTTCTCATGAAGGAAGGGGAAAACCCTTAGGTTCTTAATTTTCTTCTAACTACCTAAAAATAACTTAACAAATGAGAAATTATAATTAGATCAAATTATTTCATGTAAAAACTAGTAAAAATGATTTTTCAACACTTAAAATTGATAAATAATTAAAATTAAGATAAAATAATTCAAATGCATTTTGATGGATTTATTGGAAAAATGAGACAAAAATGAAGGAAAATGGGGTAAATATAGCTGAAATGATGATTATTTTAGGTGGATTTTTAACTATAAAGTTGAGGACCAACATCTTCCGCAAATAGAAGTTATTGCACGTCCTCGTGCAATCAAATTTGGATTCCCCTCATCCTTCAATGTCCCTATTGCTCTTAAGAGGACATCCACATTAGACATGGACCCATTTTGTATTGGATCCCTTGGTATCTTCATGAGTGTCTTCACTGTTGGGTGCGGGATCCTCCAAGGGTAGTTTTGGGGCTTAAAGCCCATATTTGGGTCAAATTTTGTAATCCAAGTGTAAAGACTCCGCATATTGTGGTCACGGAGTGCATAGGTGTTAAAGAGTCATAGGGTTGTTCGCCCTTATTTTAGAAATGTAATGTCGGTTGTAGAAGATCTACCCATGGTACATGGACCATGGGATTGCATAAAAAGAGGTAAGCTCTAAGTAGATAGAGACATGGAACATGAAAAATAGTCATAGCTTGGAGTAGGAAGTGTAAGTCTTAGGTTGTAGCATAGGTAGAGGCTCTGTAGCTGAGTGCACAGAGGCCTAGAGTGGACATCTGTAGCTGAGTGCGTGGACCCTTGCAGCTGAGTGTGTAGGGTGGGTCAAGTCTATAATTGTCCAGAATTATCAATAAAAAGAATTATTCTACAATTGTCTGCATCTTTATTTCTTGTTTATGCATCTTGTTATATTGGGTATGAATTTCGCTTATAATGCTTATATGGTGCGTGAATGTATGTAAATGTGTTGGTTAAGTGAACGCAAGTAAGAACATATGTTTATGCAAAGCTAATTAGGATCAGTTACTTAGATAAGTAAGACACTTAGCCTAGTTTGGGAAATATCGCAGTTCGCTACCCTAGCAGCACGAAAGTCCCTGAGCTACTGGTTAGGGCTGCGCGAAAGCCAATTGTACCCTTTCGTGAAGGTGCTAAAGGGTGGAATATAGGGCTAAGCAACCTGCACGAAGGCAGGTATAGCCGGAATAAACCGACATCACAACCATCTCAACGGTGTGGAAACTTGGTTCCAACACCCCCCCATACTGCTTCGGGTGAGACTTCAGTTCGCGCTCTGTGGGCTGATGCCAAAAGGGCCAACATTGTAGGGATTTGTTTGGCTAAGTAACGTTGAACCTAGGTCAGGCCCCATCAAGAAAACAAATGGCTCCATTATCGGGACCAGAATTTGCATAAGAGATGTGTGATGTCGTATCACTGGAATTCGACTAAGAAGGAGATTGGAGACTAGTTGGATAGAAAAATCCACGAATTCACGGCACATGAGAACATAAACCCTCGACTAATAAAAGAATAGTGGCTAGATAGGTACCTGTATATGGAGATCCACACATTTTTTTTTGCCTCCTTTCCAGTTGAGCTGTATGAGTGGGTTGCGAAGCTAGCAGATAACCAAGGATGGTGGACGCTTGACGGTCCTGATGTTTAGACCCCAGATTTAGTGCGAAGGTTGGAAGCCTCTGAGGACAAGATCGTGCATGTTGTTTATCACTGGCTTGATTGCGTCATAGGAGGATTTGTGACTGAATTCACGGTCGACACCTTAGTCAGCTACAACGAGGCGGAGCGACACTTCTTTAAGGTTCCGCGAGGTAAGTACGTAAAATATTTGAATACTCAGATTAAAATTTTTTTGTGTGAAAAATGGGTTATGTAGATACCTTGATGTTTGGGACTACATGAAGTAGAAAAATTTATAGAAACGAAGGAAATAAGGGTCCAAAGTATAGCCCCTTGATTTTACCTTCGTGAAGGGATGAATAAGCGACAATGAAGGTTTCTCCACGAAGTGCTATTCAGTTAATAAGACAAGGATTCCAGTGAATACCACCTCCGCCCACACCACCTATAACTTCACCACCATTGCCTCCAACTTCACCCACACCACCTCCACCTCCACCGCAGTTCAGTATGGAAAATATAGTGAAGTTTCCTTTGTTCAAAGGCTTGGGAAATGAGTACCTAGACAAATTCTAGTTCGTTTTGAGGGCTGTATGGGAAGCTCAAGGTGTTACAAATGATCACATAAAAAAGGTGACACTATTTAGTGCCCTACAAGATCGCGTGCTAACCTGGTATATTAATTACTCTAATGATAACCTGAATGCTGGAGTAGTAGACATCTAGGAAGCACTAAACAGGGAATTTAGTAGGCCTAAACTCGAGGCACAGTTGATTGTGGGCTTCAAAGAGATCACGATGCAACCAGGTGAGACACCTTGGGAACTAGATCAGAGGTTGAAATGTACAATCTATGAAGCCAACATGAATTTAACAGATGGATAGCATCGCGAGTGGTTTGTGGCTTCGCTACTACCACATTTAAGGAGTGCATTGTCGTAGCAAAAGATAACAACTCAAGAAAAGGCCTTGGAGATTTCAATGAGACTACATCAGACTTCGATACAAGATCCTAATCTAGGAGTTTAGCAGATCCACGTGTAGCTGTAGAATCTATGCCTTGAGATGCAAAGTCTGAAGCAAGACAGGACAGTTCGACCAGAGGTACACGAGGAGGTATGGTGCTTGAAATGCAAGAGTCGGGGTCATAACAAGGTACACGAGGAGGTATGGTGCTTGAAATGCAAGAGTCAGGGTCATGACAAAGACCATTGCCTGGTATTTGCAAATTACCTAGCAGGGGGAGGACCGATGCCTTTAAGGTTGGAAGCTTAAGTAGGACCTAGCATGGGGCTTGCATTATGGTGCGTTATCTGTCAAGTAGCTGGAAAACATGCCACGAATAACTGTCACTTGCTACAGAAGTATGTGAAAGCACCGCAACAGTTGTTCTGTAACTTTTGTAGGTCGGTAGGACATGATGAGTGAACTTGTAGGAGCTATGAATTGATGATGGATAGAACTCCTGCCTACAAGGTTTAGGCTGAAACACAACCCCTTGACCAAAATACAGGGATGGTGCGGATAGGATTTCAGGGGCATTGATGAGGCCAAGGTGGAGGAGGACCTGGTAGAGGTTGCAGATAATTGATTTGCTAAAAGTTTGGAGGACCAGCACACTATGCCCACGATTGCACTAATCCAATGCATTCGTCGTGCAAGTATTGCATGATGTTTGATCATGAAACAGAAGGTTTTCCTACGTTCATAGCTCAGATACGAGACAAAGGGGCGCTACCACCTCCACCGACTCAGAACTTGTAGATGATGAGGTCTAAGCCACACGAGGAGGATCCAAATGTAAATATAGTGCTCTGAAGTGTAATCGTGACCGGAGATGACAAGGGAAAACAGCCAGAAGATAGTACATGGGTTCGCAAGGCCTCGACGAAAGAGGCTGAGTTTGATTTAGAGCGTGCTCGGGAAGCCTTCATGGAAGCTAAGAAGAGCTTCTTTGAGGCCTCCACTTCAGGAAGCAAGGATAAGCTCGAGCCGGAGATGGACCCCTCTATGCTCACAACTTTCCTGGAAACCTGTATGAAGTTACTGCACAACAGTAAGGCTATGAAAGGGCTACAAGAGCTCATCAATAGATGTGTTGGGACCGTGCCAGGTGAATCACCCGTAGTTTGAAAGATCGTTAAGCATAAGACAAGGATAGGGCGTGAAATGAGACTCATCACATAAATAGGAGAGTATGAAATGGATTAAGTCATTCTGGATTTGGGGTCAAATACGAATGTTCTACTGAAATAGACATGGGAGCGAATAGGGAGACCTATGCTGCAACGGTCTTTGATTCAGCTAAGGATGGCGAATCAACAAAAAATCATACCCATGGGGCGGATGCAAGGGGTGACCGTGGATATTTAGGGAGCGAGCGCATTGGCAGATTTTGAAGTGATAGAGATAGTGGATGATAGCAATCCCTACCCTGCGCTCTTGGGAATTGATTGGGCTACTGATATGAACGGGGTAATCAATTTGAAGAAGCAAAAGATGATCTTTGAGAAGAAATCACTGAGAGTAATAATACCTCTGGATCCTGCTGAAGGATCGTGCTATATGGAACCAGTCTGCGATTATGAGAGTCATGATGATCTGGACTGCATCTATAAGATAACAGTGCGAGACCAAGAATGGGTGAATCCCACCATGGATTGACGGATTACATGGGACCGTGAGAGTTCCTGCACTTTAGACTCCGATGAAGAAATAGAATGCTGGTAGAATCAGTTACATGAAGTAACTACGCTGAATTGCAACATGATGACCCGGTCGTTGCGTTGTGTGTCGTCAGAGGTAAGAGCTTTGCCTACTTATGATGGAATGAATGAGGTAGATATCTTTTTGGATGCATTTGAAAGGGAGGTGCCAGAAAAGCAACTCTTCTAGGCCTTGGACTGGGCACTGCGCGCTACGCTTGCTAGATGGTGGGGTACGCACAAGGGAATCTTTGATGATTGGCGTGAATGTAGGAGGATAATGAGAACACGATTTGGGATGCCTGACATGCGATTGATAGACAAGTATGATGGGTAGAATGATTCACGAGCGCATTTGGCCAAATGGGTGCAGGCTTATGGAGAAAAGCCACAACCTGAGTGGGTGCACCTGTTCTGTCATACCCTGGATGTTATCCCAACGAATTGGTATATAGAAACAGAGCTCCACCACGGGATAGGTGAATGGGATATCCTGCGCGAAGGATTCATGATGACATTCAGTTTTGAGGACGGGTATGACAGTATTGATGAAGCACTATAAGAGGTGAAAGCAACCATCTTTAGGATACCATAGGATCCTTTAGACCTGATTCAGTCTGAATGGGCTACTCAGCTGAGTCACATGCTGGAATTTTATAATGTAACTGAAGAGGAGGACAAGGATCCAAGAAAGATTAACATTCCATAAACAGAAGGCCATCGCGAGGTTCAAGGACTGCAGATTGAGAACCTTGATATAACTACGCCAGTGAAAACAAAACAAGTGAATATTGGTATAGAGGCAGAACCCAAATTCACGAGGATTGGAAACTACTAGGACGACGCGAAGGTGTATGAGGTCATTGAATTACTTCACAAATATCAAGACTTATTCCCTACAAAGTTTATGGATTTGAAAGGAATAATCAGAGATCTAGAAGTGATGAAGATCACGTTAAAACCCGACGTGAAGCTAGTTAATCAGAGGCCTTACCACCTAAATCAGAAATGCAAGGAGAGGGTATGCTTAGAGCTAGACAAAATGCTAGTAGTAGGCATCATTGAGCCTGTGGAAGAGTCCAATTGGGTAAGCCCAATGGTGGTACAAGAGAAGAAGCAGAAGGATGAGATAAGGATATGCGTGGATCTCAGAAAACTAAATGATGCTTGTGTGCATGATCCTTTCCCAACTCCATTCACAGATGAAGTGTTGGACAATGTAGGTGGCCAGGAAGCATATTCCTTCACTGATGGGTTCTCTGAGTACCACCAAATCAAAATCACACCGGAGGATACAAGCAAGACAACCTTCGCAACTGAGTGGGGTTGTTTTCAATACACCATAATGCTGTTTGGATTGAAGAATGCACCTGCAATATTTTTGCGTGTGATTGTTGCGGCATTTAAGGAATTTATTCATAAGTTCCTGGAGGTATATTTTGATGACTGGACTATATTTGGGCTAGTTAAGCACCATGTGGCGAGCTTACACTTGATGCTGGATACCTGTTGAAGATACCAGATCACGCTCAACCTCAAGAAGTGTCTGTTTTGCGTTCCTTTTGGGAACTTATTGGGGCATGTGGTTTGCAGACAAAAACTAATGGTAGACCCCATGAAGATCGCAGTGATTCTGAACTTGGAAGTGCTGAGGAGTGTGAAACAGTTGTGCACTACTTTGGGACATATGGGGTATTATAGAAATTTTATCAAAGGCTATGCCCAGATCCCCGTGCCAATGGAAAAATTGTTGAAGAAGGACATCACGTTCTGCTGTAACGATGATTATAAGAAAATTTTGGATATATTGAAAAAAAATATGGTCACCGTGCTGACTCTAGTCTTCCCGAATTGGAAGAAAGAATTTCGTGTACATGTCGACACGTCACGTATAGCGCTGGGGGCAGTACTAATACAAGATGTTGGAGAAGGCTTGGACCACCCTATTGTTGAGATTGCAACAAGATGATGGAGCTTAGTGAAAAGAGTCGCCTTCACTAAGTGGGCCCGCAGGCTATTTTTGGCTCAAGTCTATTTTTAGACTATGTCTATTTT